>JAGFMF010011441.1:7371-18084 GCA_019455555.1 Galemys pyrenaicus
CTGAACAGACAGTCTATTGAAATACACTGTGAGGGGAGCATCAGGGGAGACGGGAGAGGTCTGCCGCACCATATGGGTCAGATCCCTGGCCAGGGATGGAACTCATGCCACAGTGGCTGACCATAGTTTGATAGTGCTGAGACTTTAATCCCTGCACTCCCAGAGAGGCCCTCAGTGACTTTTTTTTAATGGCTGAGGTATTCTGACCATGCAAAGGAAACATAATCACCAGTTTTCTAAATAAGGACTTCTGTGAATGGCCACATGGGGTTGTATTGTCACTTATTATCCTGCCTGTGGAAAGGTGTGAATGATAAAGCTATACAGCTTTAGTATATTAGTTAAGGAAAAACCAACCATATCAAGATAAACTTTAAAAAAAGACTAACCATTTTGACTCTCTTTGACCTCAGAGAGTAAAATAACCAAGTCATTAAAAATCTAAACCCATTAGTCAAAATATTCTTGATCAATGGAACAAGTTACCCTAGTCTATAGTTCTTATCAGCAATAAGATTTAAGATCTGAATGTTGGGGCCCTCCCTGGTGGCACAGGGGTTAAGTTACAGCACTATCAAGCCATTGCGAGTCACTGGGCATGAGTTTCAAATGCCAGCCAGGGAAGTGACCCACGTGGCATGGCAGACCTCTCCTGCCTCTCTGGCTGCTCCCCTCAGCAGTGTATTTCAGTTGGTCTGCCAGTTCTGCTCCCCATACAGTCTCTGGTGTATCCTCTCATGTCCTGCATCTCTGGCCTACACCCCAGTTCTTCTATGCATAAATAAATAAAAATAAATCTTAAAAAAAAATCTCAATGTTGGATCAAGAAATTCCAATGGTGTAACTGGGATTAATGGCTAATTTATTCAACAATTAAAGTTCCATGTGATCTGGTGTCAGATAGTCCTTATTTAGAAAACCGATGATTATGCTATCTTTGCATGGCAGAATACCTCAGATAATTCAGGTCTGATTCTATTTTATCTCTCTCCATCTATGTAATAGAAAACATAATCTTTTCTTTTTTTTAGAAGATATAATTTTAATCTAAATTTATAATTACCCTGCCCAAGAGCAGGATTTGGTAGGGTGGCAGATCCTATAACTGTCTAAAACTAAATATTTGATGAACAGGTTTGATTCCTTCTCAATGTTGATAATCTTTTATTAATTATTCCCAACTTACCCACCATAACATTTCTTATACTAATTGAAGAAAAAATATTAGGTTACATATAACTCCATGAAGGACCAAACGCTGTTGGTCTTAAAGGTCTATATGCCAACCTATTGTCCACGCCATTGTTGAGGTGCAAAAATAAATCATCCCATATTCCTCTTGGGCTGCATGAATAATCAAAATAGCATCAGATGAGTTAGCAAAGGATAATCAATGCAGTAACATAGTGTGTGGAGAATTTATATGGTTGTAAATTCTGAAGAATACTGGAGGGGCATGAATAATCTTTTATTCTAGTTCTGAATAATTTTATGATCACTGATCATAATATCAACATTATTTCTTTCATTAAACACCAATATTATCAGTACTGGGTTAGGAATTTTGGTTATAATGACCAAACAACCCTGAACAATTCATTCAATTCCTGAAATTAAGCATTACCAAGACTTTATCCTACAACTGAATGCAAATCAAACACTTTTGAGCTAAATACAGACTAAATCGGTGGGCTTTCAACCCAAGAAATTTTAGTTAACATCTAAATACCCTTGTTAATTGGCTTCAGTCCCCTTATCCAGATTCAGGCAAGAAAGAATTGAAGCTCCTACTTTGAATTTGCAATTCAATGTTACACCAGAGTTTAGCTAAGTGAGAGCTCAACCTCTGCCTTTAGGTTTAAAATCTAATTAATGCTTGCTTAGCCACCTTACCTAGGATAACTAATTACTCTCAACAAACTATACAGATATCAGTATTTTATATCTGCTATCCAATGGCTAAATTGGAATAGTAACTGCCTTAAAACTTTTAATGCACGTAGAACTAGGTTAACCTGAAGCTTTGCTAATCAAACATAAAATGCAGTTGTAATTGCCCCTGTATTTGTAATAATGTTCTTCACAGTTATGCCCATTATAATTGTAATATTTGGAAGCTCTTTAGTTCCACAGATAAATGTGAGTTTCCACCATCACTCTTACTTCTACTCTGATCAATGGTTGTGTAACACAGTGGTCCCCAGGAAAGGGGGAAGTTCCAGAATCTGGTTCTGCCCTAAGTGGGTGTAGCTGAGCAGGGATAAGAAGATTCTGCAGAGAGGACTGAAGGAAGGGAGAAAGAAGAAAGCAGAATGGAGAGCAGCAAGGAGACCTGGCAGGCACATGGAGCAGAGGGACATGTGAAAAAACTGTGCTTGCTCTTTGTTCTTGGACTGGTTGGAACAGATGTGGGTGGGAGACCCATGGGAAGGTAGACAATGGCAGCTTTCACCTTAATTTTGTTTTTTTATTATTATTATTTATTTATATATATTTGACATCAATTGTAATCCCCATGTATTCCCCATCACCATATTACCAGTGCACCATCACCTCAGTCCCCTGTGCTCCCGTCTGCCCTCAACCCTCCCCCTCTTCCCTCCCCACCAAGTGTCCCCAATTTGTCCTTGTCTTTTCATTTTTGGTGTTTGTGTCTTTATTGTTATTATTATCATTGTTGTTCTTATTCCTTTCCTTGATCCTTATTTGGTTCCCTTATATTCTTCCTAGGGGAGGAACCATCTGGTATTTTTTTTGCTTTCTGACTTACTTCCCTGAGCATAATCCCTTCCAGTTCCATCCATGTTCCTATGAATGCGTCTAGTTTTTTCATTTTTGATTGCTGAATAGTATTCCATCATATATATGTACCACAGCTTCCTAATCCACTCATCTGTTTTTGGGCATTTAGGTTGTTTCCAGGTCTTCCCTATTGTAAAGAGTGCTGCTATAAACATAGGGGTGCAGGTATTCTTTTGCATCAGTGTTTTTGTGTCTTTTGGGTATATTCCTAGGAGTGGGATTGCTGGATCCTGTGGAAGGTCCACTCTTAGTAGATTGAGGAACCGCCATACTGCTTTCCATAATGTTGGACCAGCTTGCATTCCCACCAGCAGTTTTACCTTAATTTTGATTTTGCTCTTTTCCTCCTGGATTTGTCTGACTCTTTCTGACCCTTTTCTATGGGTCTCTACTGAAAGGTCCTTTAGACTTGCAGCAGGCTTTTGGGCCTTGCTTTGAGCCAATCCTATTTGGCTGGACTTTTACCCTCAAGGAGATGGGTAACTTTGGATGCTTAACTTAGTAACTATATTCTTCGTCATTTCTGTATTGTACCTTAATTATATTAAAGTTCCTTTCTATTAAAGATCTTATATGTTTGTCTTAATGCAGCGGATGGCAGAACCCATTCAGAGAGGGTACGTTTGGGGGTTCTGGGGTACCCCTCTCCCTACCCTGTAACAGTTGAAGCAGATGCTGGAACAGGCTAAACAGTACACCTAACAATCCAACTCACGCAGGAGCTTCCACAGACCTAATTCTTTTTTCCCTTTCATTTAGCGAGATGTATCCTCAATTTGAGGTGTGATTACTATTACTACAGTTATTAATATAAACCCCTCAGTCATTTCTCAGTATTAAACATCATTATTTGTTTAATCCAATCTAATTATTACCATATATAATCACTCCCCATCTTAGCAGCCAGAATCACTGCACCATTAACAGACCACAATCTAAACCAAATTTTGTAAAACAAGTATTGTTTTATTCATGACTCTTCTTTCCTACAAATTAAATAAATTTAAGAAGGTGATCATTTCTTGATTAAACCAAGAATCAAATTAAAGCTTTAAGAAAACATTTCTTTCTTCATAATCTTGACTGTTCTACTTTAAAATCCTGTTCCAAAGATGGCCTAGTACAAACAATTCTTCAATAAGAATAACAATTACTAACACTTATTATATGCAGACTTTTCTAAGCTCATTACATAAATCTATATCTCAAAACAATGCTAAGATATAGCTATGACTGTGCTTATTCTACAGACAAGGAAACTAAGGTACAGAGTCAAATAACCCAAAGTCTCACATATAAAGTGGTAAAACTGACAATCGATGCTAGGCTATGTGGTCCAAGTCTGCAACAATAATCTATACAGACTGTATATGGCAAGAAAAGACCCAGTATGTGCAAGCACTACTTTCTTAGATGCTGCTGGAGGAAATCTAATTTTACATCAACCTTCGGTTATCCAGAAGTGAATATCCTTAAACTTCTGGCTTCAAGATAATTATCAGACTTTAAGATAATCTCATATATCATTATCCATTATTCAGGAAAAAAGAACTTATCAGGTACATAGAAATAGCTTAAGTCATGATATCTTTTGTTCCTAAGCATTATTGTATGAGCCTACTACATAATCACTGTAGGAATAGACAATGAACATATTTTACATTATCTACTACAATTATTACCATCAAACATGAATAAAAGTACTTAGTTGACTAGCAATCCTCCATGGAGGCATGTTAAATAACCACCAGCCATACTACAGCCCTAGGAAGTCAATAATCAAGTAGTTTTATCTATAAAAACAATAATCTAAAAAAAAAAACAATAATCTGAATATTAATTTTACCTGGAGACCTCCTATATTCATGGGTTGTTCCCTCCCTGGACCTACAAACAGGGTGCCTTAATCAAACAACTCTAACACGACCAGGTTTATACTACAGACAACATTCACAAATTACAGTTCTCAAATTAGTTCAACTAAATTATTTTTTTAAGATTTATTTATTTATGCATACAAGCACAGGGGTACAGTCCAGAGGTGTAAAGGGTGAGAGGATTCACCAGAGACAGAGTAGGGAACAGAACAGGCCGATTAACTGAAAGAACCTGCTGAGGGGAGCAGCGGGTAGGGCAGGAGAGGTCTGCCATACCATGTGGGTCACCTCCCCGGCCGGCAGCAGGGCAAGTATCCAACTCATGCTGCAATGGCTGCAGTCTGCTTCATAATGCGTTGCTTAACCCATTGTGCCACCAGGGAGGCCTCTAAATTATTTTTTTTTTCATGATCCACATCAATCTTCGCAGGGCAGGGAGTTCTGGGTTAGGGACCTCGAGCAACCTCTGTGAGGGACTGAGAGATGACAGATAACCATAGCAGACAGAGGAGAGCTAGAGAGGGCCCCAGGCCAAGGTTCCTGTGTGCTCCATAACCCATAACCTGTACCCAGAGTGGGGACTCCCTGGGCAGGGGAACTGCCAGAGTGCTGAGAGAGTGCAACCTGAACCCACAGCCACAAGACAGGAAGCAACAGCTCAGACTCCCAGCAACCTCTGAAAGCCGCTGCAAGGAAGCAGGGTACTCAACAAAAGTGAGGGCACCAACGCACAGTCCGCTGTTTGGAACTGAGGGTACTGGGTGAGGAGGCCTCCTGAAAACTCGGTAGAACTGGGAAAGCTCTGGACAGGCGCCATCTTCTCAGGGCAGGGAGTTCTGGGTTAAGGACTTCAAGCAACCTCTGTGAGGGACTGAGAGACGTCAGACAACTGTAGCAGACAGAGGTGAGAGGAGAGGGCCACCAAGCCAGGATTCCTGAACTTCTGTGACTATACTCCGAGAGAGGGGACTACCCTCACAAGTAAACTACCAAAGCACTAAGAGAGTACAAGCTTGATGCCAGGAACACAAGGCAGGAAGCAGCAGATTAGGTTCCCAGGGAACCTTGGAGCCTTGAACAGCAGCTACAATAAAGCAAGATACAAAAAGTGACTGGACTGGCAGGGGCCATCATGCCAGTCAAAACTCTCCCCCAACCAGTCATTTGGAACTGATTGGGGACCTCTGGACTTGGCGGACACAGATAGCACTGGGAAAGCACTCCCTGGATGCTAACATTGCAGAGAAGGGAACTTCAGTTTCAAATTGCTCTGTGGAACTACTGCTGAACATCTCCTGACTATCAGCTACAGACACTCCAAAAGGAATACCCCGAAGAGATGCCTGCCAACACCAGTAACACAGTGTCACAACAAATACAACAAATTAGAAAACAGACAACAGGGAGAAGAAAAAATATAAATAACCAATTAAGCCCACAGGGGAAAGTCGCACCACAAAAAAAAAAAGAAAACAAAATACAAGAACCCAACAGCACTGACATAGAGGATATGTTCAGCCTATCAGAAAGAGAATATAGAATCATCACTATGAAAAATCAGAAAGATTTAAGAGAGAACTGATATGATAAAAATAATTAATGAACTGAAGAATGAAAATGAGTCATTAAAGAAGAAAGTGGAGGAACTGCAGGAATATAAGGACAGCAGTGGAAACAGAATGGGCAAATTGCAAGAAAGAATTAGTACTCTTGAAGATACAGAAATAAAAAGAACCAAAACAGAAAAAGACAAGAAGTCCAAAGGAAAAAAGAAAAACAAAAACGAAGAAACACTTCGAGATCTCTTGGACACCATCAAGAAAGGACATATAAGAGTTATAGGAATACCAGAAGGGCTGAGCAAAATAAAAGAAATGAAAACCTATTTAAGGAAGTAATTGAAGAAAACTTCCCAAGCTTAGAAAAGGAGATGAAAATAGAAATACAAGAAGCAAGATACACTCCAAATTTCTATGATAGATACAGCAAGACCCATACTAGTAAAGCTCTCAAGAATCCAAGACAAAGAGGCAATTATGAAACTGTCAAGGGGGAGAAACAGCTAACATATAAAGGAAAACCTATCAGGCTAACACAGACTTCTCTTGTAAAGTACTGAGTTTCCGTGGGCACCCCAAAAGAACAAAGAGCGGACACAGGGCTGCAATGGTCATGTAGAGCTTTAGTTACGCCAGCATGCTGGGGYCGACYGTTCAACCGTGACACKCAGGTCTGGCTGAGGCGATCRACCCCGAGAGGAARAAGGGGTGAGCTTTTATAGCCAATTTCCCGCCATTACATAGGTTGCAGCCAATAAGCTGAGAGATCAAAGCCCGCGCAATGAGCACAGCAAATAGCTTTAAAGAGAACCATGTTTCAAAACTTTAAACTTACAGGAGATCCATTTTGGGCAAGCTCAGGCTTCTGCCCCGTACCTGGGTGCACATTCTAAGATAACATTCTTGTTTCATCCACCCTGCCCTTAACTGCTCAGGAGAACCTAAGGTATGGGACCAGCTGACCTACTAGATAAGGCCTGTAGGTCGTTTTTCAAGTTTCAGTCAAACTCTGAATAAAAAGTATACTCTGATTTTTTTGGGTGTAGTGTCCTATAGTTTAGACAAACTCTGACTCTAACACTCTGAAGACATACTGCAGGCAAGGAGAGAATGGAGGGGCATATTAAAAAAACTGTAAGACAACAAATGCCAACCATGAATTCTCTATCCTGCAAAGCTTTTCTTCATATAGGAAGAAAAAATATGGACTTTCCCAAACAGAAACTCCAGAAATTCAGCATAACCAAACTCCCACTACAAAAAAATACTACAAGAAGTACTGAAATCAAAATCAACAGAAGACTGAATAAGAAGAACAAGATATGAATGAATAAGAAGAACAAGATAAGGCAAAGGAAATGGTAAATACAGATGCCAGCATAACAATTTTAACTCTAAATGTAAATGGACTAAACTCAGCAGTAAAAAGACACAGAGTAGTAGGCTGGATTAAAAATCAAAATCCAACCTTCTACTGTCTCCAGGAAACACATTTAAACACAAGACATAGACTGAAAGTAAAAGGTTGGAAAACAATCCTACAAGCTAATAGACCAAAAAAGAAAGCAGGAACAGACAAAATAGATTCAAACTAAAAAAGGTAAGAAAAAGACAAAGATGGACACTTCATAATGATCAAGGGCACAGTACATCAAGAAGACAAAACACTCATCAACATGTATGCACCAAATGAAGGAGCACCAAAATATATCAGACAATTACTATCAGCTCTGAAAGATAACATTAAAGAAAATGCATACATAGCAGGAGACTTTAACACTCCACTCTCACCAATGGACACATCAACAAGACAAAAAATAAACAAAGAAACTAGAGCCCTAAATAAATACCTAGAACTCATGAGCCTAACAGACATCTATAGGACACTCCATATTCAAGTGCACATGGATCATTCTCCAGAATTGATCACATATTGGGCCACAAGACCAACATCAACAGATACAGTAAAATTAAAATCTTACAGTGTCTCCTTTTCTTAATAAACTCACCATGTGCTGGTTAAGGTAACTCTGATGAATTCATTCATCAAGGAAACCAAGAAAACACTCCACTCATCCCACATCAATAGGATTACGTACTGTTAGTGTAATTATTACATTTCCCACATCAACTAATTAATAACCACTTAATTTCTACCCAGCGAGACTTGAACCCTAGTACTTATGTCACTTATTTTATTTATTGGTTCAACAAATCTTCTAGGCCTTTTACAATTTTCATTCATACCTACTACAAAACTCTCAACCAATCTACCACTAGCCATTCCACTATGAGCAGGAACGGTAACTGCACTGGTTTGAGTCACAAAACAAAAGTATTTTTAGTCCACTCCCAGCCTCAAGGAACACTCATCCTATCTCACTTATTCCTGTATTAGTAATTATTAAAATCATTAGTCTATTTATTAAACTAATAGAAAATCTCAAAAATATACTTCAAGCCTCATTTATTACAATTCCCCTACAGATTTACTTCACATTACTGCATTCAGGAATATCACAAAACAACATTTACCATTTCAGATGAAGTTTAGGGTTCAATATTCCTTATAATCCCAGGTTTCCAAAGACTACATATAATTATTTAATCTATTTTTCTTATTGTGTTCTTCCTATATCAATTAAAATTCCATTTCACAGCTAATCATCATTTTGGATTTGAAGCAGAAGTTTACACTGACATTTCCTCAATGAGTTTGACTTTTTATGTAGCTATCTATTAATGAGAATCATATTTTTTAGTACTAAATAGTACAACTGAGTCAGTTGTCTCAGTCCAATCGATCAGTCTCAGTACAATCCAGAAAGAATAATAAATCTCTTATTAACACTATTCACTAGTACACTACTAGCTTCATTATTTGTATTCATGATATTGTGATTAGACAAATATTTATACAGAAAAATCAAGCCCATATGAATACAGATATGATCCAAAAGGATCAGCACACCACAACCTACTTTTCTCCATAAAATTCTTCCTATTACATTTCTAGTACTTAATCTAGAAATTGCCCTTCTCCCACCCTTACCTTGAGAATCTCTAACAAGGAACCTAAAAATTATAATTTCTCTAACATTAATTTTAAAGACATATTTATGCATTATCCTTATGGAGAATAATTATAACAAGCTCTATGTGTTTACACCAGACTTAAAATCATTCATTGCATAGTCCTGTCAGTCACATAGCACTAGTAATTGTAGTTATTCTTACTCGAACACCATGAAGTTACATAGAATAACTGCCCATTGTCTTTCACCATCATCATTATTATTTTGCTTGGCAAATTCAAACTTCAAACAAATCCACAAACTATAACATAGCCTGTGGATTACACTCACTGCTTGACTAAGGATCTCATAATGATTACTATCAAGTCTCACTAACATAATAGTCTAGCCTTACCTCCAACAGTTAATCCAATTGGAGAATTATTCATAGTAGTATCATCATTCTCATGGTCTACCAATCACTATTATTCTAAAAGAAATTAGCAGAATAACCACCTTATATTACATATTAATTATATGTACTATACATATTAATTATAACATGAAGCACATCTTTTACATGAGAAAATGTCTTCATAACCTACAACTCCTACTCCTACTTTTACTACTTAACTCCAAAATTATTTTAGGGCCTATATATTACAGGTATAACTTAACAAAAACATTACATTGCGGATCTAACAATAGAAATGTAAACCGCTTTTTGATTAAACTTTTTTATTTTCTTATAATGTTGTTCGGAAATGTCAACTTCTTACCTACTGAGAAAGTGTGTAAGAACTTCTAATTTCATGCACCCATATATAATAATATGGCTATTTCAAATCCTTTTTTTTAAAAGATTTATTTATTTATGCATACAAGAACTGGGATATAGGCTATAAGTGGGGGGCGGGGGTGGTGGTGGTGAGAGTATTCACCAGAGACAGAGTGGGAAGCAGAACAGGCAGATTGACTGAAATACACTGTTGAGGGGCAAGACAAAAGAGGTCTGCCAAGTCATGTGGGTCAGCTCCCGGGCTGGGGACCAAAGGCATACTGCTATGGCTACTTATAGCTTCATAGTGCTTTGACTTAACCCCCTGTGCCACCAGGGAGGACCCCTTTTTCAAACTCTTAAAGGACAGAAACAAGGTTATAACCAAATACAAATTCAAATGCAGGAGACTCCACTCAAGACTTGCTGCCAGAAACACAAGGTTCCTTCTCACCCTGTGATCCCATTCACAAGATTTCCTTCCCAGTGAAACCATGGTGGTCATGACAGTTGACTCAAATATCTGCTTATCTTGCAAGAACAGCAAGGCATGTTTACAGTAATGGAACAAAAATACTATTGTCCATTTTAAACAAGGCCCCCCAAAAAACCCTTAATGTTGGACCTCCCTGGTGGCACAGTGGGTTAAGCAATGCACTATGAAGCAAACCACAGCCACTGCA
>JAGFMF010011441.1:36465-56494 GCA_019455555.1 Galemys pyrenaicus
CTATGTAAAAATCTGAGGACAGATGGGGAACAGAAAGCCTCTCCTCTGGCTGTGGTGAGGCACCGAAGAGCTAGAAAAGGAAGACAGAGATTAGACAGGGAAGAGAGGTAGAAGTTACCAACATTTAAAAAAAATAGCCATTTTTCAGCTTTTCACCAAGATGGCACCAAAAGTAAAGAAGGAAGCCCCTGCCCCACCCAAAGTCAAGGCCAAGGCAAAAAAAGCTTTGTAGGCCAAGAAAGCAGTGCTGAGTGGTATCCATAGCCATAAAACAAAGATCTACAAGTCACCTACCTTCCAGAGGCCCAAGACACTGCAACTCTGAAGGCAACCCAAATGTTCTCAGGAGAGAGCTCCCAGAGAAACAAGCTAGACCCCTACACCATCATCAAGTTTCCTCTGACCACTGAATTGGCCATGGAGAAGATAGAAGACAACAGCACACTTGTGTTCATTGTGGATGTCAAGGCCAACAGACACCAGATCAGTGGCGCAAGGGGTTAAGTACTGCCCTATGAAGCTCTCTGCAGCCACTGCAGTGCGAGTTCAGTACCCAGCCAGGAAGGGGACCACATGGCACAGCAGACCTCTCCTCTCACCCTCTGCTCCCCTCAGCAGTATGTTTCAGTACATCCACCTCTTCTATTCTGCAGTCTATCTCTGGTGAATCCTCTCACCACCCTTGCACCTCTGGCCTGCACCCCAGCTCTTGGATGCATAAATACACTTGAGCTTAGCCAAAAGGCCGAGAAGCAATTGGATGCATAAATAAATAAATCTCTTTAAAAAATTATAATCTTACATGGAGATTACAATTGATGTCAAATATATATAAATTAAAGGGGAAAAATGTAAAAAAAAAAACCCAGAACTAGAGATAAATCAGTTGTTGGAAATACTAGATAGGAACTTAAACTGGTGAGTTTATGAAAAGTATATCATCAAAAATAAGAAGAACTGTTAAATCATTCATTTACATACTTAATTATCTTGTGATTGTGTGTTTCAAGTCAAAATAAGTGGAATTTTTAATTTATTTAAGAACTCACAGAATAATTACATGCCATGTCCTTAGTAATATTCAATAGATGTTAATATGTTAAACTGTGACAATGAAGTTTCCATGTTTTTGGGAAAAAAGATGCATGCATACCAAATGTGATATGGGAAGAGTGAATAAACTAAATGATATATATACAGCATGGCTACTCCCTGATATTCCACAAATAAAATAGTAGTGTAAATTTAAAAAAAATTATAATCTTGAGATCAGGAGACAGTAATAGATTATTTGGGTGGACCCAATATAATTGTAGCATTCAGAAAGAAGCAGGGGATCAGAGCCACAGAGAGAGGATAGCATCCCTACAACAAATTCCACGTGATCATGACATACTGTCCTTTGCATATGCTTCCAGCTTCAGTTTGCTAGAATTTTGTTAAATTTTTTTGGCCAATAATCATAAGAGATGTTGGTCTTTTAGTTTTCATTTCTCATGATGTCTTTGTCAGATTTTGGTATCAGGGTAATTAATGCTGATCTCAGGGAATGAGTTTGAAATTGATTCCTGCTCTTCTATTTTTTCAAAATATTTCTTTTTAAAAAGGACTCAGTTCTTCTTTTAGACATTGTGAAGGACTGACCAGTGAAGCCATTTGGTCCTAGGCTGCGTTTTAAAATTTTTCTTTGTTTATAAATTTCACATTTCTTTTTAAAGTTTTACATTCCTAAAACATACTTTCAAAGTTGGTTTCTTTGGGCCTTCCTGGTGGCACAATAGGTTAAGTAGCAGCACTATGAAGCAAAATGCAGCCAGTGCAGCACAAGTTCCATCCCTGTTTCAGGCCAGGGAGGGGCCCCACATGGTGCAGCAGACCTCTCCAGCCTCGCCCGCCCAGTCTCACCTGCTGCTGTGTTTCAGCTTATCTGCCTGTTCTGTTCCCCACTCTGTCTCTCTGGTGAATTCCCTCACCCCCCACACCTCTGGCCTGTACCCCAGTTAGTGTATGCATAAATAAATAATTTTTAAGAAAAGACAGGAGAAAAAAATAGGATTGCTATAATTTGTTTATCATGAACTTTTTCATTTAAAGAATATTGCATTTATGACTCTCTACCCACTATAATGGCTATAATAAAAAAGACTGACAAACAAACATTGTCAAGAATGTGGAAATTGGAAACCTCATTTATTGCTGCTGGGAATGTAAAATGAAGTTTGATAGTTCCCCAAAAAGAAATAATAGAACTGATGTGAGCCTTGGGTCTTAGAAGCAGAAAGTTCTATTGTTCATGGAGTATAAGGGGAGGAAAAAAAGAGTTAACTTCTCCTTCAGCAGAGAGCCAGTCCATAGACAAAATATTCAAATAGTAAGTTTGCAGTTTGTAGTCTCTTGCTTCATAGTCTCTATCCAAGACTCTTGAGTGTTAAAACCTTCAGGCTCATCCTGAAGGATCATATTTGTATTTGTTTGAATTGCTACATAACAGAGTAATACAAACCTGGTGTCTTCAAATAACAGTGATTTATTAGCTCTTAGTTCCCATAGATTAAGGGTTTGGGTAGCTTAGCTGAATCCACTGCTCGGGGCTTGGGGCCTTCCAAGCTCACTTAGGTTACTGACAAAATGCAATGGTTTCCATGTATAGGACTAGGAGTCCCATTTTCTTGAAAGTTGTCAACCTGGAGTCACTCTCAGTTCTAAGAGGTTGCCCACTCTCTTTTCCACGTATCTTCCTCAATGTTCTTTCTTTCTTTTTTTTTTTTAAAAAGATTTATTTACTTATGCATACAAGAGCTAGGGTACAGGCCAGAGGTGTAGGGGATACGAAGAGTCACCAGAGACAGAGTGGGGGGAGCAGAACAGGCAGATAGACTGAAATACACTGCTGAGGGGAGCAGTGGGCAAGGCAGGAGAGGTCTGCTGTGCCATGTGGGTCAGCTCCATGTCTGGGGATGGAACTCATGCTGCAGTGGCTGCTGATAGCTTCGTAGTGCTGTGCCTTAACCCCTGGTGCCACCACGGAGGCCCCTTCCTCAATTTTCAAACAACAAAACACTTCTCATGCATGAAATCCCACTAACACTTCAAATATGTGTCTTCTTCTGCTGCTAGTTAGAAAACACTTTCTGCTTTTAAGACGGTTCTTTGATTATATCAAGACCGTGCATAGAATCTCACTATTTTATGGTCAAGTGATTTAGGACTGCCAAATCTATTCATGGCACAACATAGATCAGGAATCTTAGGAGACCATCTAAGGATCCACTTACTGTACCATGGAAGACTACCAGGCCTCACAGAGTGATTTACACTCTATCACGACCCAAACCACCAGACACAGATATTCTAATATTCTCATGTCATCAGGGAAAGTTAGCTGATTATTAACCTATAGACAATCAGCACAATTACACTGTTAAGTGGAGTTCTGGTAGCAGCCTTAAGCCCCCTGGAGGTGTTTGCAGACACAGAAGGAGGATGCTTATTAATCTAAATGTGTCCTCTATGATGGGAGTGTAACAAATTTATAGGAATAATTTGTGCCACGTGGTAAAAGGTTTTTGGGGAACAGAGGGTCACCATGTAGTCATGTTAGTAGGCAGAATGAAGAGCACATCAGAACCCCCAAACCTGCCTATTATAATGGGTTTTGCCATACACTGCATAAAACTAAAACATACTCTAGTGCATAAGACCTTCAATGAAAAGAACTTCGGTGTGCAATAGATAATTAGTGTGCAATATAGAGATGAGAAAGAATATAGTTAAAATAGTTTCCAATCAAAAACCCAAAGTTATGAAAAGACAAAGACAAACTGGGGACACTTGTTGGGAGGGGTGATGGGGAGGGTTGAGGACAGACAGGAGCACGGGGGACTGAGGTGATGGTGCACTGGTGATATGGTGATGGGGAATACATGGGGATTACAATTGATGTCAAATAATATATATAAATAAAAAAAAAGAAAAAAAAAGAAACAAAAAACCCAAAGTTACCCATCCACCAGTCAAACAAGATTGGCCCAAAGCAGGGCCACTGAGGCCCAAAAGCTTGTCATAAATCCTTAGGCAGGGAAGGGACAGAAGGGGTCAGGCAAATCTGGAAGGAAAAAAAGAACACCTGGAAAGAACAAAATCAAAACCCGAGTTAAGATAAAGGCTGCCATCATCAGCCTCACCACAGGTCTGTCACCCACATATCTGTCTCTTCCCAGTGTTTCCTTCTGTGTCCCCCAAGTCCCTGGTACAAGTTCAAGGCCCAGAAACAAGGGTGACTTCTTCATGTGTCTCTTCCTCCAGATCTTCCTTCTTCATCTTCCTCCACTTCTCTATCTTCTCTATTACTCAGTCCTTCTCCGAGTCTTTTCTAGCTTCACCTCCCTGATCAGCTCCACACTTCTTTGGGTGGGACAGGGAACCTGGAACTTCCCCTTTCTATGGCTATCACACAGTCTGGCAACACCTATTGCAGAGCTTAGGCCTAAGCCCTCCATGTTCCCGATGTTGTTCCTACTTATTATGGATGTGTGCCTTCCGCCTACAGGTTTTGAGCAAATTCATTTTATTTTCTTCTCAATAGCTCAACTGCCAGCAATATCAGACACCTTGAAGAAGATGGAGGGAGGTAAGGGGAAGAAAGAGCAGAGATGGCAATGAATGTGAGCTTTCTAAATCAAACGTTTGAAAGTTAGACACTATCTAATATGACTTCAGAGGTCACAGAAAGGCTCCTTGCCCTGCAAATAACTTTGCCTAACAAAACACAAGCACACAAAGAGGACAAGTAATAACAACCCCTCTCATTACCTTAGTTTGGGGGCCTTGAAAGTAAAGCTTGAACTCTTCAAGGACATTGCCTGTCTCTCTCAAATTTGAGTTTTCAGTTGCTCTTTACTTACCTCAAATTTTCAAGTAGATGGTGTCTCTTTCACAGACCTCATGTAATATATGGTCACAAGACAAAATAGGAATTCAATTTCATAGGCCAAAGGCCAATTCCTCCTTCATTATAGTTCCTAAGCCCTACCAGAATAGAGAAAATCTGTAGGTACAGCTTTTGTGCTGACAAAGCTAAACATTTGCTGAGTCACATTGTGTCATTCTTATGTAGATTTCACTCTTAGTTGTCAGGAAGTATTGTTACAGGGCAACTTTAATATAAAATGGGTTTTTTTTTTAAGATTTATTTATTTATGCACACAAGAGCTGGGGTACAGACCAGAGGTGTGTAGGGGGGTGGTGAGGACTCACCACAGAGAGCGGGGAGAAGAACAGGCAGACCAACAGAAGTACACTGCTGAGGGGAGCAGCGGGCACAGCAGGAGAGGTCTGCCGCGCCATGTGGGTCCCCTCCCTGGCCGGCAGCAGGGATCGAACTTGTGCTGCAGTGGCTGCGGTTTTGCTTCATAGTGCGTTGCTTAACCCACTGCGCCACCAGGGAGGCCCCTAAAATGGGTTTTTTACCCGCGTGCTTAGAAGACTTAAAAGTCCCAACTCCAGGTACACGTGGCAAAAGTTATTAGCACGTTTTATTTTATGAAAGAAAGGGGAATAAAATAGTAATAACACTAAAGGAAAAAGAAAGGGATACAAATCCACAAGTACTCTACCAGATCTAAGCAATGGCGCGTTGAGGGCTGGCTCCGAGTCGAATGAGATGGCTCCGAAGGAAGGGGTTTGGCTCCTCAGTAAGAGGAAAGACCCCAAGCTCACCTCTGGTTTTATAGCCAGCCTGGCTGCTTAATTCCACCCTCAGGTTCCAGTAATTTACTTTTCGACAATCATCTTATCGGATTTGTGGTTCTGGAACACTGATGGTCTGGAGTGGGGGTTGGAGTCCACACACCCATAATCTATTTAGGACCACCTTTCCCCCTAACAGTATTACTGTTGCTCCAGTTATCCAATGATGATTTGCCTAGCTCATAATTATTCTCTTATATTTCCTTCCTTTCCATTTACATCACTGGATAATTTGGCTGGGAAAGAGGGCCGGTGGAAATTCAGGAAAATTGCACCTCCATTGAAAGGTTGGGGATTGAATGCCTGGCCTCTTTTTTTTTTTTTTTTTTTAAAGATTTATTTATTTATGCATACAAGAGCTGGGGCACAGGCCAGAGGTGTGGGGGGTGAGAGGATCCACCAGAGACAGAGTGGGGAGCAGAACAGGCAGATGGAGTGAAACACACTGCTGAGGGGAGCAGCGGGCGAGGCAGGAGAGGTCTGCTGTGCCATGTGGGTCCCCTCCCTGGCCGGCAGCAGGGATGGAACTCGTGCTGCCGTGGCTGCGTTTTCTTCATAGTGTGTTGCTTAACCCGCTGTGCCTCCAGGGAGGCCCCCTGGCCTCTTTTGATGCTTTGTCTTTTGAAAGACTGAGACTAAGACTGGTGAAAGGAACAAGAAATTGGAGGAATTCTAGAATGCTGAATGAAAGGGAAATGAAAAGGAGCTTTTAATTCTTAGTCAGTCACCAGTCTTTGTTTTATTGAGGAGGGTGGTGCTGAAAAGAGGCTCAGGAGCTACACTCACCAGCTTTGGTTGGATTCTCCAGTGAAATGATCAGTGAGGAAGCTGCCCGAAGGACTGCTTGAGGTAAAGGCATCTTATGCCACCCACTGTCATCTTTTTTTCACTCTATAGGAGCCCTTGTAGGGGGAAATTTTTGCAGTTGAAGGTCTTCGTTTGACCCCACCCAGGGTAGATCTTTATTCCCTTCCTAAGATAAAGAGGTCTTAGAAAATGTTGATTTTCCTTAAAAGATCTTAGTCATCAGTGGATCTTCCTGTTCTGTTCCCTACTCTGTCTCTGGTTAATCCTCTCACTCCCAACACCTCTGGTCTGCACCCCAGCTCTTAAATGCATATTTATGCATACAAGAACTGGTGGAGGCCAGAGGTGTGTGTGTGTGTGGGGGGATGTTGGGGGAGGTGAGAGGATTCACCAGAGACAGTAGGGAACAGAACAGGCAGATTGACTGAAATACACTGCTGAGGGGAACAGCAGAAGAGACAGGAGAGGTCTGATGGGCTATTTGGGCCTCCTCCCTGGCCAGGGATCGAACTCCTGCTGCCATGGCTGCGGATGCTTCCTTCATAGTGCAGTGCTTAACCTCTTGTGCCACCAGGAAGGCACTAAGTCTTTTTTTAAAAAAAGGGAAAGAAAAGAAAAAAAAAGAATTTAGTTAATTCTCCCCGCCCGCCCCCTCCCAAGAATCTGAGGAGGCACAAGACTGAGGCCACTGATCTCAACTCTGTGGGGAGAGAATGTCTGGGGGTGGGCAGCTTAGCTGGCTGCAGTTCTCTTTGCCCCAGGCAGTTTAGCTACAGGGTGAGGATGAGCTAGTTTAGGTTGGAGGAGGGGCTGATCTCAGAGTTTGCCCCTGGAGCAAACTCAGCTAAAAAAATCTCCCTTTCAGCCCCCAAAAGCTTTCCTGTCTCACTCTCTCTTTTTTTTCTGAATAAAGTGTCTACCCCTGGGCCTCCCAACTGCAGCCCCTGCAGCAGAAGTGCGATCCCTGCTGCCGGCCAGGGAGGGGACCCACATGGTGCAGCAGACCTCTCCTGCCTCGCCCGCTGCTCCCCTCAGCAGTGTGTTTCATTCAGTCTGCCTGTTCTGCTCCCCACTCTGTCTGTTGAATCCTCTCACCCCACCTCCCACACCTCTGGTCTATACCCCAATGCTTGTATGCATAAATAAATCTTTAAAAAAAAAAAAAGAGTCTACCCCTCAGGCTCTGAGAACTCATTTTCTTTCAACCCATCTTTCTCTGTAAAATACCTTTCCCTTCCCCCTACCTGGCTTCCTCCATCAGCCAGATCTCTCAGTTGTTGGCTGTGTGGATAGAAGTGACTGCAGGATTTTATTGACCTTTGAGCCTTATGTCAAGCACAGATAGTGCCAAAGCAATCTCTACTTGGCTCCCCTCCCCCTCCACTGCCTCACAATCTTGATGTTCTAGCTGGGTGGTCTAACAGGATATGAAACTCAGGAAAAGACAAAAGTGAAAAGACTTCAGCGAAAGTCTGTAATAAACTAGAACAGGGGCCTCTCTGGTAGTGCAAGGGGTTAAGCAATGCAATATGAACAATCCACAGTCACCGCAGCATGAGTTTGATCACCAGCCAGGAAGGGGACCCACATGCCACTGCAGACCTCTCCTGCCTTGCCTGCCATTCCCCTCAGCAGGGAATTTCAGTCAGTCTGCCTGTTCTGCTCCCTTCTCTGTCTCTGATGAATCCTCTCAGCCCCAACCCCCACACCTCTGGCCTGTACCCCAGTTCTTGTATGCATAAATATATAAATCTTTAAAAAAATAAATGTCCTTTATCATATTCAGGAAGTGCCCCTCCATTTGCAGTTTTCTGTTTTTATTATAATGAAGCACTGATTTTATCAAATGCTTTTTTTCTGAATCAATTAAGATGATGGTGGGGCTCCCTGGTGGCACAAGGGTTTAAGTTGCAGCACTATGAGGCAATCTGCAGCCACTGCAGCATGAGTTTTATCCCTGACCAGGGAGCTGACCCACATGGCGCAGCAGACCTCTCCTGTCTCACCAGCTGTTCCCCTCAGCAGTGTATTTCATTCAGTCCATCTATTCTACTCCCCACTCTGTCTCTGGTGAATCTTCTCACCCTCCTCCTATATCTCTGGACTGTATCCCAGTTCTTGTATGCGTAAATAAATAAATCTTTTTTTTTTAAAAAAAGATGATCATTTTGTTCCCTGTATCCTGTCAATATAGTATATTACATTGACATTCATATATTGGAAACTTCTTGCATCCCTGGGATAAATTTCAACAAAGTAGTATGATCCTTTTGCTGTTAGATTCAGTTTGCTAGAACATTTTTGAGAAGATTTTCATCTCTGCTTCTAAGGAATATTTGTCTGTAGCTTTCTTACGATGTCTATGGTTCTGGTATCAGGGCAATGCTGTCCCTATAGAATAAATGAGGAGGTGTAGAGGGAGGTTTAAAAGGCCCTGAGATAGAGTGGAGAACAGAAAAGGCAAATTTATTAAAATACCCTACAAGAGAACAGAGAGCAAGATGGGAGAGATCTGTGAATAAAGGATTTGAGGCTCTCTTTCAGACTCTGTTTTCACAGATTTTTAAAAAAAAAAAGTATTTATGCATACAAGAACTGGGGTATAGGCCAGAGGTGTAGGGGTGGGGGGTGATGGTGAGAGAATTCACCAGAGAGAGTGGG
Organism: Galemys pyrenaicus; assembly: GCA_019455555.1. Taxonomy (NCBI): domain Eukaryota; kingdom Metazoa; phylum Chordata; class Mammalia; order Eulipotyphla; family Talpidae; genus Galemys; species Galemys pyrenaicus. The sequence goes on from JAGFMF010011441.1 coordinate 45,682, forward strand.
GAACACAACAGGTAGATTTACTGAAATATACTGCTGAGGGGAGCAGCAGGTGAGGCAGGAGAGGTCTGCTGTGCCATGTGGGTCAGCTCCCTGGCCAGGCGGGGATGGAACTCGTGCTGCAGTGACTGTTGATAGCTTCATAGTGCTGCTCCTTAACCCCTTGCACCATCAGGTAGGCCCCAATGTTTTCACAGACTTTCTTTACTTAGGGTGCCAAGTCTGCTGTCAGCACTGGCCTTTGACACAGAATATGTTCTGGCCTTGCTTCTTCATTCCTGGAGCTGGACTGGTATTTCTGGTTGTAAGTCAGTCTTCTGGCCCAGTTTCTATGGCAACCCTATTACTTCCCTTATCTATTCAAGCCTCTCAAACTTGCCTGATAGGCAAGGAGTAGGGGCTGTGGGTTTGTTTGGTTTTTTTTTAGCCTTATTAAGTGAAACCCTGACATTTCCCTATCTCTGAGAGGCCGATTATAAATCTCTGGGAATGGGCCTGAGATATGATTTCTGGGGTCCCTTCAAGCTAAGGTTTGGGGTAGAGCACTGGCCCTATCTTATTTACTGTCATCTCTGGACACTGGGAATGGGGTGCAAAAGCTAATGAGGTGGTATACTTGGGGCTTTCTGACCAGGGTCAATTTTAGCTGACATGTGTTGTTCTGAGGGCCTACAGGTGACACCAGTTGTCCAAAATGGACTGCCCAAGCATCCAGGTCCAGATATTCTGCAGCCATTTGTGCCTAGTTCTCAATATTCTGTGAAATTCTCAATATTCAGACCAGAAACTGTAGTTTGATAGTCTGTAAAGGAGATGAAATTAAAAAAAAAAAAAAGGCTAAGAAGCAATGTCTCAGAAGACCCCTGCCGAGGAACTTTTGCATAAGAGGCAATAGTCCCCTAGGGGCTTTTGGCTGGAGCCGGAGCTGGCTATTGTGAGTTCCTGGGAAATGCAAAAATCCTTTCTTTGCACAATAGTAGGGGCGGTCAAATAGTTCAGCCAGAGACTTTGGATTGGGAAAGATACTTTAAACTTCTGGTAGATTGTACCAAGAGGCCTTTCTCCCTGGATCTTTCTTTTTTCTTTTTTTGGGTGGGACGGTTTAAATTACTGATTTAATCTCTTGGTATAGGTTTATTCTGCTTTTGTTTTTTTTTGAGCCAGACTTGATAGTTTGGTGCTTCTTGGAATTTATCTATTTCATCTAGGTTATCTAAATTTTTGACCTTTAATTGGTCTTGTACCTACTTACTGTTGTGTTCATAGTAATTATTTATTACAACCTCATAGGAAAAAAAAAGTAAGGTCTTTTTATTTCTGTATGGTTGTAGCAATGTCTAAGATTTTGGTTAAATTTCTGTAAGCTTATCATCATTATTATTATTGTTATTTTATTACAGAGCAAGGTCCATATTGGCTCCTCTGGTACCAGCAAGCCACAATAGGATTACAGGCTAACATCTCTACATTAGCTGTCTCGCTGCGAAATGAGAAGTGGTAGACAGGTAAGCAAAAATGGCAAAGTGCCATCTTATGGTATTTTAGCAGCATTTTTTCAATAAGTAGCTTTCTGGTTGCTCTAACATATTTTAAAAATTAGATCCCAGAGTTCTGAATAAGTTGGCTATGAGTTTTTCCCCTCAGTTTAATGATTCAGTAGATGGGTGTTCTAGTGATGTCCCTTCTCCCCAAACATTTCATTTATGTATTTATTTATTTGTATTTTTAAAAGATTTAAAAAATTTATTTATGCACACAAGAGCTGGGGTATAGCCCCCACCAAATTTTATTTTATGTATTTATTTATTTTTTAAAAAGATTTTAAAAAATGTATTTGTGCACATAAGAGCTGGGGTGTGGCCCCCACCAACATTTCATTTTATGTATTTATTTGTTTATATTTTTAAAAGATTTTTAAAAATGTATTTGTGCACACAAGAGCTGGGGTATAGCCCCTAACAACATTTCATTTTATGTATTTATTTATTTATATTTTAAAAAGATTTTTAAAAATTTATTTATGCACACAAGAGCTGGGGTACAGCCCCCCCCAACATTTCATTTTATTTAGTTATTTATATATTTTTAAAGATTTATTTACTTATGCACACAAGAGCTGGGGTACAGGCCAGAGGTGCAGGGGGTGAGAGGAGTCACCAGAGGCAGAGTGGGGAGCAGAACAGGCAGATAGACTGAAATACACTGCTGAGTGGAGCAGCAGGCAAGGCAGGAGAGGGTCCCCTCCCTAGCAGGGGGGGTGGATCTCCTGCTGCAGTGGCTGCAGATGCTTCATAGTGTAGTGCTTAACCCCTTGTGCCACCAGGGAGGCCCAACATTTCATTTTAATTATATAAGAATTCAATCAAGCAGGAAGGAAAGATGTAAGAATAGTACAATGAAGACCCCTCCCCACATAGGTTCTATCATTAATACATTACTATATTTGTTTTTAATCATATAATTATTTATCTATAATATCTATAGTATGTAATATATAATTATAATATCTATAATTCCACTATCAATCCATTAAATTCATCTTGTTTTGATGCATTTTAAAGTAAATTGCAAACTTTCATATATCCTCTCAACACTTCCATATATATGTCATTAACAGACTTTGAAATTCTTTTATAGTGTTTTTAACTTTAAAAAAAAAAAAAAAGGTTTATCTCTGCAGTACAGGCCAGAGATGTGGGGATTGAGAGGACCCACCAAAGATAGATTAGGGAGCAGAATAGGCAGATGTGTTGAAAAACATTCCTGAAAGGAGCAGCAGGCTGCTGCCTAGGACCGAACTCGTGCTGTAGTAAACACAGATGCTTCATTGTGAAGGGCTTAGTCCCTTGCGCCACTGCAGAAGCTCGTTTTCAGCCTTTATGTGAAGTACATAAAAAGAAATGGGGCCTCCCTGGCGGCGCAAGGAGTCGAGCGCCACACTGTGGAGCTTCAGCGTATATTGCAGCGCAAGTTTAGTTCCAGTCAGGGAGGGGACCCACAGGACTCATCAGACCTCTCCTGCCTCACCGCTGCTCCCCTCAGTAGTGTATTTCAATCTGCCTGTTCTGTTACCTGCTCTATCTCTAGTGAATCCTTTCTCACACACATCCCTCTGGCCTGTACCCCAGTTCCTGTATGCATAAAAAAAAACACAACAACAACAAAATGTACAATTAATTATATACTCACTGTTGGTAAACATTAAAAACCTCTTCTAACATCCTAATATACACTTTATGGACCCCATAAGTTGTGTGTATGTGTAGGGCAGGATTAGAGGAATGATCCAAATACTTTGATAGGGTCATAAGATGCTGAATTAGATAGAAGACACTTACAGGGCATATGGCCCAACTTGTCCAATCATTTTTTTTATTTATGTATTTTTTAAAAGGATTTTTAAAAATTTACTTATGCATACAACAGTTCCGGTACAGGCCAGAGGCATGGAGTGGGAAAGGATTCACCAGAGACAGAGTGGGGAGCAAAACAGGGGTATAGACTGAAATACACTGCTAAGGGGAGCAGCGGGTGAGGCAGGAGAGGTCTGCTGCGCTATGTGGGCCCCCTCCCTGGCTGGGATTGAACTTGTACTGCAGTGGCTGCTGAAGCCACACAGTGTACTGCTCAACCCCTTGCGCCACCAGGGAGACCCTGATTATTCTTTAATTTTAATTTTAATTATTTTAATGTTTACCAACAGTGAGTATATGCTTAATTATGCATTTCTTTAAAAATTTTTTATGCCTTTTTTTAATGCTTTATATAGCATTCCCACAAAATCCACCATTGCATTGAATACCCTCAGGAATTGCATCTTACCAGTTCTGCAGTTTGTTTGTTTCATCTTTGGGTAGGTAAGTGTATTGAGACAGCCTTATTTGTATAAAGCTATATAGAACAAGGATAGTCATCTTGTTCTCCCATTGCAGATAATCCTTACAAATTCTGAAGAGCCCTTCCCCAAATATTCTCTTCTCTATAAAATGTTTTGATTTCTTTAACTGCTTTTCACTGATGACAGCTTGGAAGGATCCCACCAGACTGCTTATTTGACTTTGAATACTTTATTGAAGTGCATTTTAATCAAAGGCAATGGAAGAAAAACTCCCATTCAGAGGGCCTGTTCAAATTAGAGGAAATAGAGTTGAGAATTCAGAAATAAACCCACATTTATATGGACAGGTACACTATGACAGAGGAGCCCAGAATATACAACAGAACAAGGAAATCCTCTTCAAGAAGTGGTGTTGGAAAAAGATAATCAAACCAAAACCAAGAACAACAACAACAACAAAAAACAAGTTGTGTTGGGAAAAGTGGATAGCCACATTCATTGAATCTGCACCACTATCTAATATCATAAAAAAAAAAAATCAGCTCAAAATGGGGATACAGAATTTGGTTGTAAGAACTGAAGACATAAAATAAATAGAAAAAAAGAACATACATGAAATAATCCAGGACATAGGCTTCAGAAATCTTTTTTGTGGATTTGTCTCTAGCAGTAAGGAAAACAAAAGAGAATATAAACAACAGGGAGTACAGCAAACTAAGAAGCTTCTGCATAGTGAAAGAAGCTATCACTAAAACAAAAAGATCCTACTGAATAGGATAATATATATTTGTACACGAAATATCTGAAAAGGTGCTGATATTCAAGATCTACAAAGAACTGATATACGTCAACAAAAAGAAAACAAATGCTCTGATAAAAAAATTGTCCTAAGAAATAGGCATTTCTCCCTAGAAGCCTACAGATGGCCAGTAAGTAGAGGAAGAAATGTTCATCATCAATTATCAGGTAAGTGCAAATCAAAACACAATGAGATAACGCTTCACACCTTTGAGGATTGCCTACATCAAAAAGACCAGACAATAAATTCTGGTGAGGGTCTGACAAAAAAGGAACCCTCTTACATTGTTGATGGGAATGAGGACTGGCCCATCCCGGATGGAAAGTAGTATGGTTGTTTCACAAAAAATTAAAAGTGGATCTGAAATACAATGCCAAACTTCCACTCTTATTATTTACCTGAAGAATGTAAAAATAGTAATTACAAGGGAAGCATGCACTCATGTTCATAGCAGCTCTGTCTACAATGCTCAAAGTTCTGCAAACAACCCAAGTGAACAAATCAAGATGAATGCATCAAGAAGTTGTGATATATATACACAATGGATTATGACTGGACTATCAAGAAAAAAACAAACAAAATACTCTTGGCAACATGAATGGAGCTGGAGGAGACTAAGGTAAGTGAAATTAAATCAGAAGGAGAAAGACAAATACTGGATGTCACAGCATGTGCAATACAGAGAGAAAAAAACAAAACGTTGAAATAAATCAAACTAACAACAAACCCTAGAAAATTGACTCAAGAATGGCGACTGTCACATGGAAGAGAAAGGAGAGGCACACAAAGAGGGGCCAGAGCACAATGGACTATGGCAGAGAGCTACAAGTACTTCTGTGGTGGGTGTGCTGTGGTAACAACACCTGAAAAGGAGATCGCATACTTCTGAAACACAAATGATGTTGTAAAACCAATGTTACCCGAATAAAAAATTTGGACGGAATTGAGCACTTCTTTTTTCTGATACCAAACTTGAATGAAAACGACATTTTCTTCAACTGAGACCTTCGTCTGATTGGGTGTCAGCCCTTGCCGCCTTTCCAAGCCTGGGTCAGTTTCGCTGATAATTGCATACTTCCCTCTGGTGGCTAAATCAGGCAATGCATCATTTTAACTGGAACTAATCTGAGCGCGTAGAGGTTAACAAAAATAACAAGCCTAGGAAAGTAATCAGAATCTTTGAAAGAGAGGACTTGATTTCGTTCTGCGGACATAATTCCGTGCATTTGAGAGCCCAAAGTAGAGGATGTGGATGGACACAGCTAGCGTACAGGCACAGAAAATACGCCTGGAACATCTCCATTTAAGTCCAACTCTGGTGAATTGACCAAGTCACTTTTTCTTCAAGTATCCGTTTCTACACCTATCATCTTAACAGCTTTATAAAATGAAGGAAAGCATCAGTGAAGGCAAAGACCAACTGTGAAGGGAAGAAAGTGAAATGGAGGACTGAGAAGGGCAGGGGGCCGTAGGCAAGTATTTTTGGAGAGTCCCTCTCTTTGTAAGTGATCTAATTAAAAATATTTTATAAAATTCATGGCTCCACGTGCAATTTGTCAATGAAGATACCGAATAATGAGTAGCAAAAAGGCGCTTATGTATCTGTTTATCCAACAATTCACGTGAAAATTCTTCATAATGTCAGTGTGCCATTTTTTAGTTTTTAGGCCCAGAAACCGTTACTTTGTGCTCACTACTGTCAAATACAATGCACACAAGGCTAATTTCGCATTTCTCGCTGGGAGAAAAAGGTGGTAGCGCTGTTACTACTTCCAATACAGTGCCTTTCGGAATCTGTTTTTATGCTAATAATACGATTTCTTGCTGCTGGAACTGTGTGCACACGTGTTTGATCATCTGGAGTTTTCTATTCCAAGTATCTGCAGTGCGCCTTAGTTTTCTATAGCGAGAAAAAGTCTTGCGTCCGATGTTAGTGAGAGTCACCCAAAATCAGCGTTCTCCAGCGTTTTCGCGACTAAACCTAACCCAATGGTACAGAAGGAATTTCTGTGGTAGTCAGTGCGAGCGATCCTCTGGCCATCCTAGAACCCGGACCCATCCGTCGAACTCTGAGACAACTTGTTTGTAACTAGTATTTTCTTCTTTTATATCGTTTTTGTGAAACAGAAGGTTATAATGTCAGATTCTTCAATCTTTTGTAGTCGATTCTTTTTGCTTCTTGTTTGAGAAAAATTTCCGGAGCCCAAGGTCTGAACAATAGGAAACGCTTCCGCAACTGTAGAAAATTCTGCGAGACAGAGTTTATTGGACAAGCCTAGTGAATGATAGCTTGTGCAAAAGACACAATAAACTGAAAAAAGTTAAATACAAGTGAAGTTAGAGTTCTCGTGATGCTATTATTTCATGCTCTTTAGAGAAGGAGTTTGAGAGCGGTCCAGGTCGTTTGATAGTACTGCTACTGTTGGTAGTCGGTTGTGTTTTCGGTTTTGTTGGCTAGTCCCGATGCTTAGTCTGATGACTCGGTGATATCAAAGTGTTGTAGTTACTGCCTTTTTCAGGTATGGTTGTTGTTGTTTTTCAACTATTCTGTGATTGATTTAAAATTCTATATAAATTCCACAATTCTCTTTGGAGAGATTTTACATGAAAGAAAGTCCTGTCAACAAAGTTATTTCACTAAAGTGCTACTAAAGTTACCTCAATGAGTCCAAGGACCTCTATTTTAGGATCCTCGTACTGCCACTAGCTTTTAAACTTAAAACAACAAAATCAACGTTCATCAATCTCAGTTTGTCAACAGATACAATGAATGATTCCTTTACCTGTATTTGTTTCACTAAACATTATGAAAGATTAAATTTAGGGTGAAATCTCAATTTAGGGCCATTCAAATTTTATATATTCATATAATAATTTATTAGTTAATAATGTACTATACATTATATATAATATCACCTGTTAGCCATTCTATTGCAGTATATATAATCTATATATAATACTGACAAGTCTGATTGCTTTTTTTGTGTGAACCAAGGACACTTAGACTATGGAAGGTATATATTATGGAAAAAATTTATTCTTTATCTGGAGACTGAAGGGCATGCATACCCCATAGTATTTGGTTGAATAAGAGACAGTGTATCCTTTGACTTTCCGAGACTTATGTGGTACTTAGTTTTCATCGTCTTCTGCCTAGTGTCCGCTGTTTCTCTGCTAAGTGATATTGGTAGTCTACGCGATTGTTTTCTTACTGAAATAACCAGATTTTGGTTTCTTTGTGTGTCTGTTTTTCAGTTTCGAATTTTTGTTTTCTACTAGTTACTGTTATGACTTCTTTATTGTGTTGGTGTTATCACATTCATTGCGGAAGTTGGAATGTACGAAAGATTAGGATTCACCAGTTTAAAGATTGCAAATAGGTGAGCAACAGTATTCTTGGATTCTTTCGGCATCAGTCGGTGCTTTCTGAATGTCTTCCATTCCTTCTTCTTCTTCTTTTTTTTTGCGCGCCAAGGACTTTATAAGGACGTTTGATGTTCTCAGATGGGGTAACACAAGGGAAAGTTCTAGAGTAGAACTTCTCCGAGCAGTGGCAACTTAGTAACCGTGGCGCTCTTTTCTTCTATAGTTCTTTCTGGAACCTTTTCTTCCTCCCTACACCCCTTAGGGTGTATTCCTTTCAAAGAGCCATTAAAATACAATGGGGTGCTTTCTAAATGCTAAACTTTCTCCTTTTGTCTTCTTGACACCTTCTCCTGGTTTTTGATCTGGTCTGATCTCATGTGCTTCGGGTAACCATCGAAGGTTTTATAATTGATGAACAAAGGGTTAACCCTTTAGTATCATCTTCGGTATGGAGTGGTCATCCTTGAAGAGTGTTCTTACCTTAGAGTATTGTCCTTTCTGGTCTTCTCCAATTCCAAAGTTAGGTGGGGAGGTGATCCATTTTGGCTGAGTGAACCATATAGATGTTTATTAACATATCAAAGCTCTACCACTCCCTTCCTCTTATTTCAAAATCAAATTAGACTAAAGACTTATCATTTCTTATGCTGTTTGTGAAGAATTTTAGCATTACTTTCTGATTTGATTTACCCAACATCTCTATGTCTCTATTTTGAGGTTAAGAACCTTCTGAGATCCCATTCAAGTTAGATCTCCTAGATTGGAGATGAAGGTTATTTCCAGTCCAGTGTTTTTTCTAATGAATATTGCTATAAGATTTCTTCTCACTGGGTAAATTTTGAGCTGGCAATATTACAAAAATGCGTGGCTTTCAATCTTTAAAACCACGCCTCTTCTTCTCCCTCCGCCCTAACCCCCTCCCTCCCTTTTAAAGCCCTGCAACTAGCAGCGGTCGCCATATTTTTTTCTTCTCCGAGCAGTGGCAACTTAGTAACCGTGGCGCTCTTTTCTTCTATAGTTCTTTCTGGAACCTTTTCTTCCTCCCTACACCCCTTAGGGTGTATTCCTTTCAAAGAGCCATTAAAATACAATGGGGTACTTTCTAAATGCTAAACTTTCTCCTTTTGTCTTCTTGACACCTTCTCCTGGTTTTTGAAGTGCTCGAGATCTTTTAAGGCGTTCTCCATATTTGAAGACTTTTTCGTTGGAATGGCTTTTGGTTGACTCCTGCTATTTGTGGTATAGTTTTATTTTCCTTCCACTTATTTCTATATTGCTCATGGGGTCTGTAAATATTTGGTTTTTTATTCTTTTGCCCAACGGGGCTGTGGATACCTGATTTTTATTCTTTTTTTAAAATTTGCCCATCGGGGCCGCGGATACCTGCTTTTAATTTTTTTTCTTCCCTTAGCCCATCGGGGCCTCGGATACCTGCTGTGAACCACATCTCCCGACAACCCCTGGCCCATCGGGGCAACGGATACCTGCTTCTTCTGTTTTTTTTTTAAATTTTTTTCTTTTTTTTTTTTTTACTTACTTTTTGGTCCATCGGGACCCTGGATACCTGCTTTTATTATTATTTTTTTCCCCCTTGCCCATCGGGGCCTCGGATACCTGCTTCAAAATTTTTTTTTCTTTGTCCATCGGGGCCACGGATACCTGCTTAGATTTTTTTTTTTAATCGCCCATCAGGGCTTTTGTGGATGGGAAAATGTTGTTTTTGTGGTCTGTTATATTATCTGGAGTGTCTACAGATTTTTGGCTGGTAATCGTTTGCTGGTGTGAGTGGCTCTATGGCTCTAGCCGGGAGGTGCTGCAAGTTAGGCTACTGCGTTGATTAGGTGGGGGGAGGGGATGTAAAGATGGCGCCCACTTAGATTCGCTGCGTACCTCAGCTGAGTACTAAGTACTTATGCTAAGTGTAAATTAGGGAGGCAAGATGGATCTCTGGTTAGAGACGGTTAAGTACTTTGCATGAGCAAAAGGTTTCAGGTGAATCGATTTGGAGCTTGTTAGGAACGCAGCAAGTACTCTGGTATCGCGAGGTCTCGAAACGGGGTTGTGCTGTCATTGCCGGAGGCACGTTGAGTATTATAGGGAGAGGAGTTAGGCACCGGCATCAAAATGGCGGCTTTAACTTTGCGGGATTGCTCAGCATGGCTGCTGCTTTGTGAGTGTCCAAAATGGCGGATTCATTTTTTTCCCCCCCGCAGTGTCCAAGTGGCGGGAAGGCCACATCCTGGTGGCGTCTTTGTTCTGGTGTGCAGCATGGCGGTGGAAATATTCTGGTAAATGCTAAAAGATGGCGGCTAGATTCCTTGCTGCAGTGTGTAACATGGCGGCCTTTGTGCCGTGTGCGGTTCCTGGCAGCTTTTGCCTCGGGGCAATATGGCGGGCCTTATCCTGCGGAGGTCTCCGCAATTTGTCACGTGGATGTCTCGGCAGGGGTCCGCAGAGGTCCGCAGGGGGTGTTTGCCCCGCACACTCTTGGCGGGCTCTGCTCCTGGTGGCATTGCCGCATTGTTAAAGATGGCGGGCTTTGCCGCGTTTGTGGCGAAAGCAAGCGGGAGAAAGTTGGGGTGGGGAGTACTCAATTGCTGATTTACATACCCAATAAGAGAGAAAGTTAGGATAGAGTACGACCAATTAGTGACCGATGGAGTTAGGCTAGTGAGTTAGCTGGCTCCTCACTGTGGTCCTATTAGCCAGTCAAAAGGCAGAAGTGGAACAACCAAGTTTTTTAAGTCGACTCTCAGTGGGTGGTGCCCAAGGTCTTTCCAAGGACATGTGGCCTTTTCCACTTCCCCCCCCCC
>JAGFMF010011441.1:71998-84249 GCA_019455555.1 Galemys pyrenaicus
CTGGTGAGATGGTGATGGGGAATACACGGGGATTACAATTGATGGCAAGTATATGTAAATTTTAAAATATTTTATATTAATAAAAAAAATAGAGAACTTTGGTGCTAAATCAGCCATACCCTGTAAACAGGGTCAAAAGATATGATTAAAAGGTGGGGCCTCCCTGGTGGCGCAGTGGGTTAAGCAATGCACTAGGAAGCAGACCACAGCCACTGCAGCACGAGTTCGATCCCTGCCCCTGGCCAGAGGGGTGACCCACATGGCGCAGGAGACCTCTCCTGCCTCGCCCGCTGCTCCCCTCAGCAGTGCGTTTCAGGCTATCTCCCTGTTCTGTTCCCTGCTCTGTCTCTGGTGAATCCTCTCACCCCCAGCACCTCTGGCCTGTACCTCAGTTCTTGTATGCATAAATAAATAAATCTTTTTTAAAAAATATATGATTAAAAGGGATAGTTTCCTTTTAAATACCTTAACTAAGCAGCCTGTAAATGAATTTGAGCTTGGACCTATTCATTTAAAAATTCTTTGTGCAAATGCACTTGCTTGCACATGGCATATTTGTTTACCATAATTAATGGGATTTTAGGAAGAAGCATACATATAAGTATGTGTGTACTGTCATGAGAAACCTATATTTGGGGATGAAGTTTCTAAAGTTAAATAAGGATGGAGAATACTGTTGCCAAGAGATTTTGCAGCCTTTTCTGCTTATATTGAGAACATCATAGAATATCTTTGGACTTTACTGGACATCTTCTTTAGAGAATAGAGTTGAATAAGTGATTTTTAAAGGCAGCTAGCCACTTATTAAAAATGGTCAAGGCAGTTGCCTCTCTGGGCAATAGTAGCAGTTAATCTGTTATCTTACATCTTCAAACATTTTCAGCGACAGGATGACCTTTAGGCTACAAATTTAACCAACCCTTATGGTGCTCATTGGTTTGACCTTTATATCCATTTACTTCATTTTCTAAGCTTGACTACTCCTGTGATGCTGTCAGCGCTTGCCATATAGGACCTTAGGGAGACTGAACAGGCTAGGAAGGAGAGATAGGAGACACTTAGACATAATACTTCCTAGTTTATTCTCTTGAGTTTTTCTCAGCAGTTTTGGTATCCTACTTAACTCTCTTTCTTCTCCAGGATATTCTCACGTGAAGATTGCAAGCAGTTCTAAGAATCTCCACATTCAGTAGATCTTTCATTTTGAGAATCTGGATAATTGCTAATTAATCTAAGAGGATGGCTTGAGACCACCTGGAGAAAAAAAGGTAGTTTGGGGAGATGTCATTGGGGGATTTCTGTCTCTGGTTTTAAGGGCTTTAACTTCCTCCAGATGTTCCTTTTAAAACAGAACATGAGGGATGATTCTTGTTTTTTTTTAAATTTCCATAGATGGTAACTTTTCCACCTTGAGTTTGGCCTATTATTTCTCCTTCAGAGCTAAACTCCAGAGAGGGATATAAGGGCAAGACTTGATCCCCATTTCACAACTGAAGAATGAGAGATGCAAGATGCAAAGCAATAGCTAGTTAGCAGGAGGAAGAGAACAAAATTCTGTCTTTCTGTTTTCTGCACTTAAGGATTTGTTGATGAATAAGACTGCCTTGTTCTGTTGTCATGGTGCTGTTTTGGCAGCTCTGTTTTCATTGTCATGGTCCTTGTTTTAAGAAGTTAAGGGTTTTTTTTTTTTTTTAAAGATTGGTTTATTTATGCATACAAGAACTGGGACACAGGGCAGAGGTGTGGGGGTGAGAGGAGTCACCAGAGACAGAGTGGGAACAGGCAGATCTACTGAAGTATACTGCTGAGGGGAGCAGTGGGCAAGACAGGAGAGGTCTATTACTCCATGTGGGTTAGCTCCCTGGTTGGGGATCGAACTTGTGCTGCAGTGGCTGCTGATAGCCTCATAGTGCTGTGCCTTAACCCCTTGCACCACCAGGGAGGGCCAAGTAGTTGAAGGTTTGTTAATTGAAAATCAGTTTGCTAAAAGGTAGAATAACAAATCCAGGGCCTTTATAAGTATTTATTGAATCCATCACAATCTGTACCTTGTCTTTCCTTCTGAAAGAATTTGTACCTTGTTTTTCTTTATGCAAAGATTTGCTTACCTGTGCTAATGACTGGGGTTTTACATGCATTAACTATTCTTGAGTTCTCATAATATTCTGGGACTCTGGTGCTTCAGTCTATAAGTTGTTCAACAAATGTACTATATAGTCTGAGTAGAAAACAATTCTATTTACTTTGGCTACAGACTCTTACCATGTGACCTATAAGATTATATGATATAGTCCTACAAATTAAGAGGGGAATGCTACAAAAGTGGGTTCTTCACAGTTCTCAATCCATCTGTAGAAAAGGGTATAGTTTAATTCAACCACTAGTTGTCTACTGGAACAAACTTTGTGAGTATACTGCATTTCAGTAATTTATTTTTCTTTTATCTCTTTTCCAGATCTCCCTCAGAAGAATAGGCTTGTTGCCTTAGAGTGTTAGCGACCTATTCCCTTTGACGGTCCCTAGGTGGAGATGGGGCATGAGGATCCTCCAGGGGAAAAGCTCACTATCACTGGGCAACAATCCTAATCCAGTAGAGGAGGGTCTACCAAGATTCTTCCTGGGCCCAGGTGGGTAGATGAAATCTCAAGACAACTACCACATATCAGAGATGGATATGCTGTCCCTACACACTTCATAGGTTTTCAGCAAAGGAAGGGGAGGGAAGGGGTTCAAAACAGGAGAGGGAAGAACACAAGGGAATATGGTGATGGTTCATGGGTGATGTGGTGGTGGAAGAACTATGGGGACTACAATGATGTGATAATAATAATAATAGGTATTTAATCCTGACCTTGTTTTCCAGCAGATATTGTATGTGGCTTTCCACTGAGGTCATTTTCATCATCAGCTGTGTCTGTACTTTCTTTTAGGAGAGCATGAACAACAACTGCCACATTTGTATTATTGGTCTTGGGCCGATCATCATGCTGGAGCCTCTGGTCTGCAATGTCTCCCTTGTGGTCCTTGTAGAACTTTGCCATTTGTTTACTTACTTCAAGATGCCTTGAGATAATAGTCAACAATTTCTTGGGAAGACAAATAAGACCTGTATCTTTTTAAGCCATGATGGAAGCCTCACCACAATGAGTGGGAACCTGACTAGAAATGGTACAAAGTTATATTGCAACAGACTAGAGCTAAAGAAACAGGACCCGGCATACGGCAGGTCAGTAATGAGGGAAGCTAGTTAGGGAACAGTGGAGGTTGGGAGGTGGAGGTGTAGTAAGTATAGTTTTGTACAGATTAGTGTTGAACTAAATGAACAAGGCTGTGATTGTTTCCAGTGACTTACCGAATGTTTTCAGGTAAGACATTTCCTATTAAGCCACGTTTTTCTGTTCTGTTGGATGAGGAAATTGTATTAGTTTTTTCTCTAAAGACCTAAAAGCTTAAACTTAGACATTTCTAAACTCTCTAGAGACAGTTTCCATAGCTCACTAGTTTGATTCTTCCCATTCAAATGTGCTGAGTAATCTCTTAATATTTCTTTATGGCATTTACATGGTCTCTCTCTCTCTCTTTTTTTTGTAGCTCTTGATTGTTTCCTTCATACCTACCAAATTACTATCCTTCCAGGCCAGAGAGTGTGAACTTTGAACACACCAAAAGAAGCCTGGCACTCTGACACTTTAAAATAGCAGAAGTAAGTAAGTGGTGCTATAATCTTGCGAGGGTCATTTCAGAGCTAATAACTATGTATGTGGGATGGTGTACAGAGGTCTAGCATGCAGGGGAGCTAAGTGTGAGATGGAAGGTTGACCAGTGATGGTATATTGCCAACTGGGTTTACTGAAGCAACTCATAGATAGTACAGGTTGTTTACCGGTTATATCAGAGTAATTCAGTCTCAAATTCTTTATCTACATGAGAACCTTTGGCACTTTTAGAGGCCTAAACATAACAAAATAACTTGTTTGGTTGTTGTTTTTTTTGCTGAAAGGTTGGCTCTCTTTTACTTCCTTGTAAGAAAGTCTATCTGCAGTTACTATTCAATGTTAGAGGAAGGCCAGTAACTGAATCTGCCTTTATAACTGCTAGGGGTATGAAAATCAAGTAAGTTTTCTAAAGAGACGTAGACCAATGAGGAGATTGACAAGGTATTCTGTATAGACCCTTTGTATTCACTCACATATGACATTTGTTTAGTTCTTCTGGAAATTCTTAACACTTGTACCAGAATGTTAAGAGGCACATGTTCTGTTTTTAAATCCTCTGCCTCTCATTAGGTGATGAGTGTCTCATTGTACAATTAGAGTGTCTGATTAGATTGGTCTATTTGTGAAGGTTAAATAAAATCATGTTGTATGTAGCACAATGCCTGACAGTAAGTAGAAGATAACCCATGAAGCTTCATCAATTCATAGACATAGTGACCAATAATACCATCTAGTAGCAAGAAAAGTTGCCATGTTTTGGTTCTGTGTAAAAAGTTGCAAAGATAGCGCTTTGTAAGTAGAAGAAAATGTGTTGTGTTATTATTATAATTTTTATCATTGGTAGCAATATAAGTAGTATTTGTGTTAGTAATAGCTTATTGTAATTATTAATGAACTCTTGGTCTTCTCTTGTTTTTTCTTTGTGATGCTTCTTGTGTCTCTCGTGTCCCTTCATTGCACAATAGCTTGTCTCCTTAAATTCTTCTGCTGAATGTCTGCTTTGCTTGCTATCACTTTCACTCTTACGTGTGTATTTCTTTGTCCAATTCTTCCTTGAATGTCTTGGTCTTTCTCCTCTATCTTAACCTATTTCCACTATTTTCTTGCTAGTTTTTTCCATGTGTATGTTTGCCTTTCTTTTTTGATCCTAAGAGTGTCTGTGCCTTGTCTTAGATTTCTTTGTAGTTTTCTCTGATTCTCTTTGCTGTCCTGTGTCTGGCTCTTCTTTCACTCTTTATGCCTTTGTGTCTCTGAGTCTCATGCTGTGTAATTTTTGCTTGCTTCTTGTTCCACCTACTTCACTTTCTCTCTTTGTCAGCTCTGATTGTTTGTGACCCCCCACCCTTTCTTGTTGGTATGTCATTTCCTCTTTTTCTGATTCTGGTCTCCCTTCTGTTGTTTTTCTTCCTTAACTCACATTTCTCTTCCACATTTCCTTTCTGCCTCTTGCCTATCTTCTTTCCTTTTCTTCCTGCTTTGTGTGCTTCAATGTCTCTGCTCTTTGTGAATTTCTATTCTAGTGGTTGTCTGTGTGTTTTCTTGGGTCTTCTCTTTTCCCTTTCTGCTCACCTTTGAGTGTTTCAGCTATTTCATGAATTTGTGTCTCCCCCTCTTTGTTTCATACAAGCCTTACTCCTTGCATATTTTTTGTGCCTGTGTGTGCGCTTTTGTGTGCATTTGTGTATTTGTGGCAAAGGGGTTCCTAACCCCTCTGTAATAGGTGCAGAGTGCCAGCTACCCAAACAGGTGTTGTGGAACTGTTCCTGATGCCAGACTGTCCTGTGAGATGACCAAAAACCAAAAGAAGACCCAAGGGTCTAGACTGAAAGAAGAGCTAAGATGGTAGAAGAACCCAATAGAAGACAGATGATTTGAGACGACAGACCTGAGACCTGAAAACTGAAGTGGAAAAATACATGTCCCAAGATAGATAGAAACTTCAGCCCTGAGACCTTCCAAAATAGAACCAAAATGTATAGAAGGTGCTGCTTGTTTGACAGAAGACTTGAGTTGAATGGAGAATGTCTTAAGTCAGAAGGCTGGCAACTCTTGAGACTGAAGGCCTAAAACTGTGGACTTGTGGAAGGTTTGAGACCTAAGACGTAGGCCTAAGACCTGAGATTAAAAGGCCTTGTCGAAGATCTGAGACTCAAGGATGGAATGCCTGAGACACACATAAAAAGCCAGGATTCAAGCTTCTTTAGATGAACAGAGGCTCAAGAGGTGGGAAGGCCCATGACACAGAATATAGGAAGAATAAAATCCTCAAACCAGAGGAAATCCCAAGATGAGAACCCTAAACCTCAGCTCTTTTCTGTTACTCCACTACCTATTCTTGGACATTTTTCTCATTTCCTGTTTCTCATATCTTCAGTTAAGCCCCCTATTTTTGATATATTGTTATTACCTTACATCTATCTGTCAATTGTCAATATTATTCCTGGGCCATTTTAAACAGTCTTAAATAGTTTTTACCACAGTTTTGAGCCATTTATTAACTTTTAAGTGTTCTTTAAGCTTCCATTTCTCTTCATCTCCATTCCATCTAAGACACATAGGTGGCATATTTCAGTCCTCCTCGTTTCTCAAAAGCTCTAGGCTGATGAGAAGAGGAAAAGCAACAGGTTACTGGCGGCAAAAATGCTAGGCTCTCTAGAAAAAACTTGAAGTGATAGTCCAGGTGAGTTAGAAGAATCAGATGTGTCATCCTGCTCAGAGGTACCAACTACCACCTTACATCTTTGCACTTGGGTGAGCAGGAATTCTGGGCTTTGGACTTCTTATTTACCGTTAGAACTAAAGGAT
This sequence comes from Galemys pyrenaicus, assembly GCA_019455555.1. Classification (NCBI taxonomy): domain Eukaryota; kingdom Metazoa; phylum Chordata; class Mammalia; order Eulipotyphla; family Talpidae; genus Galemys; species Galemys pyrenaicus. The sequence goes on from JAGFMF010011441.1 coordinate 78,520, forward strand.
ACTAGGGCCTGGGAGAGGCCCCAAGGAGATAGCTTGAATTCCCTGCTTGTTGTCGTGGTCTAGTAATTTGGCAGACTGTGCCAACCCATCTCTAGGTTTAATACCTACCTCAAGGCTTAATAGAACTTGGGAATATTGGCAAACTTAATCCTTTCTTCTCTTCACCCTCATTCCCTCAGTGTCACGAGGGAGAGTGATTTAAATATATATAAAAAGCATTGTAAAACACAGAAAAAAGCAAGGCGTTTTTATTAATAATTTATTGGAAGCCATGCACAGCTAACATTTGAAAGTACACTGTCAGTTGTAAAATATTATATAAACCAGGCATCCTCATACTTTTCCTCTAATGGGTTATGTGGTCTCTGTTCTATTTTTTTTGAAGCAATGCTTTTAAAAGGAAACTTATTCTTAGCTCATAAACCAAACAGACTTGGCCTATGGGCCATGGTTTATCACTCCTGATACAAATTTCAGGGACTATGTGCTGAATATTAATATCCTTCTGTGTGCCTGTCCCTGTGCTAAGGCACTAAGGATGTAGTGACTAATCATGATCACATCCAGGTGCCTGGAATAAAATTATGTGAATATGCTTTGTAAACTATAAAGCACTTAACAACTTTGGGGCACCATGCACATAATAGGAATTGGGTGTTTGATAAATGAATAATTCATGTTTTTATGGCCAACTTGTTTCAGCTGCTATGATGATTTTGAGTAAAAATACATTATTTCATATAGCAGAAAAGAAACCATTTATAAATTACTTTTAAACTACAAAATACACTGTAAACACAGTATAATAAGCTCTTTTGATCAATTACAATGTGCCAGATAACATGCATAGGCACTAAAGATATCAAAGGGGAAAAATGTTCACATTACTGAGCTGAACATTTCAGAAAAGAAGTGCAGATTAAAGTACTTTGTAAATGAAAGCACTGTGTATAAATACCAGTGGGCTATATATTTATGAATCAAAGAATAAATATTAAATGCCTTTTTTGTGCCAGCTATTAGTTTGGGTACTGTGAAATCCAAGATAATGCTCCCAAGTAATAAGAGGGAGATTTATGTCTTCTTCTATTTAGCTGTAAGCAATTAGATATTGCTTATTTTAATCGAGGACTTTACTGGTGATATCAAATTAAATTATTACTGGTATATTTTCCTGGAGAACAGATGAAAACCTAATGAGTATGATGTGCTTTCTAAACTATAAAGCACTGGGGCCTCTCTGGTGGTGCAGTGGGTTAAGCAACACACTGTGAAGCAAACCACAGCCACTGCAGCATGAGTTTGATCCCTGCTGCCAGCCAGGGAGGGGACCCACATGGCATAGCGGACCTCAACTGCCTTGCCCGCTGCTGCCCTCAGCAGTGTGTTTCCGTCAGTCTGCCTGTTCTGTTCCCAGCTCTGTCTCTGGTGAATCCCCTCACCTCCCTGGACTCTGGCCTGTGCCGCAGTTCTTGTATCCATAAATAAATAAAATCTTCGGAAAAAAAAAAAAAACCTATAAAGCACTGTATAAAACATTAGATATCTTCTATGTGAATAAAGCTTTGTGGAAGGTAAGCATTGTCTCCACAAAATTCTCATTGTGTGCTTGACCCACTATGAGAAAGGTCATATAAATAGTTATATAATCTGAACATTTAAATACTTGTTAATTAATACCAACTGCCCACTGTATGAACTCACTGTTACAGGCACTGAGGAGTACACAAATTTATCATTTTGTTGTGCCTGTAACTGAGAATAACGTAATATATTATAATTAAATGAACTCTAAAGCACCATATAAACGTAACTATTGATTTTCTCAGTTGGTGCTGAGTACTAGACTTATACTGTGGTATTATAATTATGATTACACTTGATGAAAAAAGTTAGACTTTGAAGATTTGTTAACTGTTGAACAGTTTAAAGGTATATATAGGGGATTAAGTGTCTCATGAATGCAAGAATGGAAATTAACTATTTCCATTATATGTGCCAGTCTCTAAGGCATGAGAAATATAATGATGACCCATCTTTATTGGGTCCTGGGTGACAGAAGATAATATCTAAAGTCAATTTATAAGCTTTATCACATCTATATAAACAATATCTGCTGAATATACATTGATTTTTTTTTTTTACTCTTTTATCCCCAAAGATAACAGCTGGGGATACAAAAATTTCATTATTATTGAACCTGCAAGAGGGATCTGTGTGTGCAGATTTACAAAACCGACTATTCTGTACAGATATAAGGAATTTACTGTAGGCTTAATGAATATTGATTATTTTCTATGAGGCTCAGAATGTCTCATGTTCTAGGATATAAAAATCATTTTATCCTTACTGGGAGGAAATGAGCTTTAAGATTCAGATTGAAAGTTACCTACTGCTATTTGGTAACTTTAAAAGTTACCTGCTGCTATTTCATGACTTTTAAAAGCTTATTTGATGACAAAAACATGGAGAAAATAACTTTCTGTTAGGAGGTATGCTAAATGGTGAAACTGATTGAGAGCGAGAAGGCTCCTTGCTCCCTGGCCTAACTGAAGAGATGGGAAATTAAAAACACAAAAACAAAAAACCCAAGATGTTGTGGTTCTGCATCAGTCTCTAAAATTCTGATTGCTTAACACAGAGATGAAGTACATCCACCATGGCCTGGCTTGGAGCCATTAAAGGAGTAAAAACAAATGACTCAGATTTGCTTTTAGATTCATTTGATGAATAGAACATGTTTTATGTGGATGTAATATGTCATTCTAGGTCCTGAATCTTAAGTGAAATGGGCCTAGGTTAGATCAAAGCTAAAGATACAAAGCCATCTTTGACTTTTGAGTGACTATTTGAGTGCCTGTTCTCTACAAGGTACAATGCTAGATGAATTGCTCAAGTTGATCTGGTCCAGAAGACCCGGTGACTTGCCTCCCAGCTCTTGGCCAGTGTTACTTGCTCATTGACCTAGTTTGAAACCAGAAGACTGGTAAAGGACTCAGGATTTGTCCTTTAGTTGATTATTGTAACATTCTGTTTTTATTATAGTTCAGTTGTTTAAGATGAGAATGAAAATGAACCAGTTGGTTTAAAAAAGTGTTTGCTCATGTCTCCAGATTCCAGAGTCAAGGAGACACATTACAATGAAAAAGATTTTAGATTTTCCGTATCTTGTTAAAATATTCTCCCTGAATAAAGTACTATTCTTAGGTGCTGAGGAGAATAAAAAGATTTAAAAGACTTAGGTTGAAATGTGCTTTAATCTCACTACATTATATTGAAAACACAAGAAATTTAATAAGAGACTGCAATTCTATCTTCAGTTGAAAAAACTTTATTGAACAGCTGTGATATTAAGACTCTGAGAAGGAATGCTTAAAAGGTTACCTTCTCCTTGGCATGTTTTATAGAGCGGGAATAAAAGGACTTTTTATTTATTAATTTGTATGAACCTTGAACGTGATGCTAAATGCTAAATGAAATATATCTGATGCAAAAGGCACTTAGTCTGACTTAAAGAGACAAACAAACAAAAAAAATGTGAAACTTCGTTAAATGGAAGTGTCTATTTCAAGGCATTGTGCTAATTCCTAGACAGAAAATAATAAGAGATCTTGACTCAACACTTCCATATTAATTGACCCGGAGACTAGACTATGAGAGGTTACTGTTCATTCATTTATTTATTCTTGTATTCTCTGGGTATATTTTAGTGCCTAATGGGTATGAATAATGTCCTTTGGTAGGTTCTTAGTTGGCCTCAGAGACATGAAAAATGAATGCCTCATTTGGCCCGTTTTCTGGTTATGGGAATGACTTATTCCCTAAAGAACACTATGTGGATTTATTCCTACCCCTTGTTTCTTCTACCAAGACCACTACATTCTCTGACCACTACAATAAGCAGGATGTTCTACTGATCAGTAGAAGTACTGTTCTACTAATCTACTGCCCCTTAAGTTGCAGGGACCCTCCTTAGACACTTTTAATTAGTTTGTCCCCCTAAAATATGGCTGTGACCACTGCTGGTCAGGAGGGTTGGCAAACAACTAATGCTGAAACCCTAGTCCTATCAGTGCCAGCCTTGGGTACTCATACTCAAGCTACACTGGGTTTTAAAATACATTTACCACTTTTGTTTCTTTTGAATTCTTTACCTTTTTATATTCTGACAAAAATATATGCTGCCTACATAAATCTCTTAAAAGTACAATCCTCAGATAAGTCCATAGCAAAATGGAGATGAAGATATGGTTTCTTTTTTGTAACACTTCTCAACTTCTATCTTAAATGGCTTAACATGAACCTGGTCAAGAAAAGACTGATTTATAGTCAAATAATGTCAGCAAATGAACATAGCTTAACAATCACATTATGCTAAGTGTTAAGAACAACAAAGTAAAAATTGGAATTGGCAAAAACCAGGAGGGAAAAAACACCCCCAAACAATCCTTTAAATATGGACCCAAATGGGCTTTGACCTTTTCTATATTTAAATCACTCACAGAGGGTGGGATAGGAGGAAGAGTGAAAGAAAAGGTCAAACCTATTTCTACAGTCAGCCTGCCTTTGTTCTGGATTGTTCATAAGGGCATCACCTCCAGGTATAACTTAAGATTGCTTTTTTAAAGTTGAATGCAACTTCCAATAATTGGTCATTGTTGAGCTGAGAACAAAGTCTTTTGTTCCCACTAATTTCTGTAAGTTTTTGAGAAACAGCAATTTTTGACTGAATACCCATTATCTCAGCTTTGAGTTTTATAGTTACGGAATTCATTGAAATAGTGTGACCTCTCCATCATAAGGAAGCCTTAAGGCAACAGTGAAAATTCACTTAAAATAAAACCTTTGTGTAATTCACACATACTTTCAAAGTGTCTAAACTTTAGGCTACATGGCAAACCAACAATAATATTTGTAGAACAAGAAGCAAATACATGAATGACAATTGGTGAAGGGCACACATTTGGAAGATTTGGGTTGAAGTTTCTAGTTTTCACTTTGTTACATTTTAATTTAAGCATCAGATACATCTGAAATATTGTTTGGCTTTTAATGTCTGCCATTACCTGAACTCATTCCCCTTCCTTTAGCTTGGGGTGGGGGTGCATTATTGGAAAGTGGAAAAGAAAATAACTAAAAGACTTCCTTTCACAGTTTCTGGCATCTTAAGACTACCACTACTCATAAAACAAGAATAAGAGAACTTGCTATCATCAGATTTTGTGCCATCAATGAAGTTGTGAACATCTGATATTAAAGGAAATATCTCTACCCTTCAACCTCAAAGAGACTCTCTTACCAAAGTGCTTCGATAAATGGAAGACACATTTTGACTTATGAACTGACAGAAAATGCAGACTCTGACCCTTCAGTGGTTTGAAGATTGAAGTCTTGCTCAGCATGGGTAACCTCCAAGAAGTAGTTTAAAGGCATCTGAATGTGACAACTAAGACAGTGGGGTGGGGGGGGCATGTTTTCTAATGTTAAATAAAATAATACTTTGAAAACTATATTTTGATGTGAAAAATTTTAACACTCTCTCCCTACCAAACCACAGTAGTTACTCACTTTCTTCCCTCCCTCCCTTCTTTCCTTTCCTACCTTAATCAACCTGCTAAATGATTTGTTGTTTCATTTTTTTTTTGTAATTTTTTTTAAGATTTATTTATGCATACAAGCACTGGGGTACAGGCCAGAGGTGTGTGTGTGGTGGGGGGGGGGGTGAGAGGA
>JAGFMF010011442.1:0-11815 GCA_019455555.1 Galemys pyrenaicus
ATGGTTCCTCCCTTAGGAGGAACATAAGGGAACCAAATGAGGATCAAGGAAAGGAATAAGAACAATATTAATAATAACAATAAGAGCAATAAAGACACAAAAACCAAAAATGAGGAGTCAAGGACAGACTGGGGATACCTGGTGGGGAGGGTTGAGGGAAGATGGGAACATGAGGGACTGAGGTGATGGTGCACTGATGAAATGGTGATGGGGAATACATGGGGATTACAATTAATGGCAAGTATATGTAAATTTTTAAATATTTTAATAAAAAAATAGAGACCATAAAAAAAAAAATACACTGCTAAGGGGAGCAACAGGCAAGATAGGAGAGGTCTGCTGTGCCATATATGGATTAGCTCCCTGGTTGGGGATTGAACTCAGGCCATTGCAGTGATAGTGCTGAGACTCCCCACCAGGGAGGCCCTCATTTTAATTCTTTACACAACTTTTTGTTTATCTTCATAACCTGTCTCTTCGTGTGATGTTTCTCCCAGGCTCCTGATGCCTTAGTTTTGAGGTTTAGCAGGAGAAACTATTTGAGCTGATTTTGGGGGCCGCAGTAGAACCTTGAGAAAAGGAGTACAAAGTGAAGCTGAAAGTGGCAGAGAGGCTAGACTCTCACAGTCTCCACACTCCAAGAGCAACAAGCTAGGACTTTGACGAGAACAGTCATTCTGCAATTCCTCTTTGCTCTTTGCTATTGTCATGCTGCTTTTTTCAATGCAAATTACACTCACATAACTCTTAAATGAACATCTACTATGTGCTCAATGTGGTGCCATGTGCAGGGGAACAGTAGGGAAGGATGCAGATACTATGCACATGGGAATTCAAATACTTTAGGAAGAGGATCCCTGTTCCTTGAAATCATTGACCCTGCAGATCTTTGGCCAGAAGGTTTCTGAAGATAGTTGACACTGGGACCCCCTGACTGAGTCTCCATCCTATGGTATACTTAGAAGCAGCCCTAATCCCTAAGTGATCCCCACCAAAACCTGGTGATCCTCCTTGTATACCTCCATCTCCCCCGCTCACCTCCCAGCCTGGTTCACCATCCAGAGGCCACCTTCCTCCTTCTAATACCTCCTTCATCACCATGTCAGTTGTTCTGCTTCTCTTACAAGCTTAGCTAGACTCAGTGTGGGCAGCACCACATGGCTCACCTTCATGGAGCCTAGAAGAACTTTGGCTGAATACATGCAGACACTGTTGCTTCTTCCCCGATGAAAGTGAGGCCCATCCTCTGACTGGCACCCCACCTTTCTGAGCAGTACCTTCTTTTACCTCTAGTCGAGTGGAAGTCAAATGGGAACAGGAAACAATGTTGAACTCATACAGAAACTTGTGTGGATCCATCATGGCCACAGGGCTTTATTGGAGTAGAGCAGCACAGCATCTGGGAAACAAGTGTGTAGGGAGCTTGGAAATAATGCTTGGTGTTCATGGAGATTTAGCTTTGTAACCTTCACTCTCTTCCCCCAGAGACTTACAGCCAGGAGAGTCCCATACAGTAAAAGGGAATCAGAGTCAGAGGGAATCCAAGCCCCAACCTTGCCTCAGAGGTTATCACAGTAGCTTTGCAGTCTGAAGAGTGCTAACCCAGGATGCTCTCACTCATCTGCTGGCCAACTGGGGCTGAGGAGAGGCTGATGGCTCCCCAGAAGGGAGATCCCACAGCATCCCTGCAGTTGAAACACTGGGCTCCTGGCACCTGCAGTTCAGCCTGTTTCTCCTTCTCTTGCCAGGGTCACTTCTGACCCAGCAAATTATGTACTTGCTAGCCTGTTATTCTGCCAACAACAAAGCCTCCAGGAGAAAAAGACATCATCCCGACAGCAGTTTCATTACCTTTCTATTTTACTCTCATCTTGTGAAGCTAGAAAAAGATGTTCTGTATTAAAATGTTCCTTCTTGCCATGCGTAATGCTAATGCCCTCAACATAATAAAGCTAATGGAATATTTTACACACTGAAAATAGCTGCAGTGACCTTTCCTTCATTCTGGATGAGTCTCTTATTTTTTTCTCTCTCACTCTTTTCCCTCTACCATGCATTTGAGATACCAGTTCCCTGTAGCCAAGTGACCAGGACACCTTCCAGAATTAGTATTTCCTCAATGGAAGCAATAACAAGGATAATCATCAAATGATATGGATGGAAATAAATATGATAATTTCCTCCAGTTATGACCTTTGAAAAATCTCACACTCTTACATACAAAGATTGAGCACATCAGTAGTTGGAAAGCACAGTTTACATCCCCCATGGAGGCTGTTTGATATTGCCTCTATTTTAGACCTGCTGAACCAATCTGGAGGGGATGGTGGTCTGGAGATCATCACTTTTCTCCAGTTTTACTGAGGGCTATAACTGACAAATAAAATTGTATATGTTTACAGTTCAATGTATTGCTTTGTTTGAATGCTAGGACAGTTGGAAAGTCTGTGTCAACCTGGAACTCTGTCTTATTGCATACTTTGGCCAGACTTGACCATTATTTGGTCCCAATTGTCCTTAATCAGAGTGGATAGAAAAGATCTGAAGGGAGATGGGGAGCATGTCCATGCAAGCTGCACCTCCTCTGAAGAGCGAGCACCTGGGACTATTCCATGCTCAAATGTCACTTGTCAGAGTTAAGTCTGTTTTTGTAATGTCGCTCTTATTAAGGAGACTGGAGGTAGCAACTACTTGTATAACATTAATCATGTCTCTTTTCATTCCTTAACATTTAGCATTTAGGAGGTAATAAGACAGAGGTAGTGCTATTGATATCTGACCCAAAGGTGGAAGGGGCTCAGCAAAGGAATTTTCTAGAAGGGGATGGGCAGAATCTGGGATATTCTGTCGATGCTAATTCCCCAGCGAGAGAACACCTTTTCTCCTAGAGATTCTGTTTGTTTCTTAAAATGGGGAAGAGGGCGGCATAATATTGAAGCTCCTAAAAGGGGCTGCTACTCACACAAAGGAAAAAGAAAGAAAAGAGAAAAGTCTGTGGGCCTGAGACAGCTCTCAAATTCCTTTTTCCATTGCCCATTGCCCTCCCCTTCCGTCTGCCTTCTGTGTGTTCTTACTTATGGATGATTCTCACAGGAGCTGTCATTTATGCAGCACAAGTGGGAACGTGTGTTTGCACATGTGTTGTTGCACATACACACATGTGCACATATACACACTAGTTAAGACCCTCATACATCTGTTATATTTATGTTTCTAAGTTAGATAACTATAATATTGTCACTATCTAATAGGATATCCCTGACTGGCTACAAAATGCTTTCTTCATTAGCTTCCTAGGCTACATAGCTTCAGGGGTCAAAAAGAGGTCATCTCCTAGGTAGTGAGCAGAACACATTGTACCCCTGGCCCCATGTGCTGTGACCCAGACTAACTATCTTGTCTAAATTCAGAGTCATTATTTGCCAGTGAAGAGCAGCATGAAGGGAAAGGAAAAAGGTTGAAATTACTGAGACCCTGACTTTTAAATGTGGATAACTAATAAGAAGTATAGGAACTAGTCCGTGTAGTAACTAATAAGAAAGCACAAAGCCATGGTCTCCATGCAGAATTGCCTTAACAGTTGTAAAAGAAGGCAAATTCTTCTACTCAGGGAATCTTTTGTGATTTCCTGCAACTCCCATGATCTATGTAATTTTTTCTTGATTTTGCATTGTTTCACAGGAAGCAACTTCTTCTGTTTAGAATTTTGATCTAATTTCTTCTGTACTACCCCAAACCTAGTGGCATAAAAAAAATTTCATTATACTCGTGTTTTCTGTGGGTAGAGAGTTGGAGAGTCACCTTGGGCATGGCTGGTCTCTGCTTCTGGAAAGAATAGAGGCTGGGGTAACTTGAAGATGGAGCTGGAAACACTTGGCAGTGTCCTCTCTCCCATGTCTGGCAATCAGTACTGGTTATTGGCTGAAACCATCTGTGCAAGCACCTACTGTATAACTTTTCCAGGTGATCTTTCTGTGTAGTTTTACTTGATCACCAGCCATCGTGGCAGGTGAGTTCCCACAGCTAGTGGTCCAAGTTATGAAGGAGGAACACTAGACTTTGTCATTATTCAGTCTCTGAAACCACGCAGCGCCGCCTTCTATCAGGTTGTACTGGCTGAAGCCTTCATAGACTTCCATCCAGCTCAGGGGCAGGGACAGAAAGGTCAAAGTTCTAGAAGAATATGAGGAGTGGGAAATATTTTGCATTGGACATTTTTGGGAAATAGAATCTGCCACAACTACATCTCTAAGAATGAAGGCAAATTATATACACAACATATTTTTATTAGTTTCATAGAAAAATCCTAAATGCTACATTCAGAAAGAATATTAAGATAACAAAACCTGAAGGCTTAAAATGCTTTCTAATTTATGAGTCATGGCATTATTATAGTACAGAAAAATGCAAATTGTATTTTTACTCAGAAGCCTTTATCAAATCTACGCTGGCATGCATAACAACAATGATAAATATGCCTAATGAGTTAGAAGAGCTGAGAATCTGTGAATCTTCAGTCAGCAAAACAAATAGCATTATGTTGATAAGGTTAAATGACAGTGTCAAATATTTTAAATGATTTTAAAAATAAGCTCAGTTAGCATATTCCTTCAAATCTATCTGGCTTGATACTATATGTATATACAGGAAGGGAATAGAAACTTTCCAAATAAGAGAACCATCTTAAATCACTTATTAATCTTTGGTACACATCTTACTTGTTATTCTAAAAGCAAAGTGCCATTAAAGCTTATTGAATTTACTTTAGGCTCCTAAGTAAATAATTTACAGAATCATAACTGCATTGCACTTCACAGGTTTGAACTTGAGCTAGCACACAGTTCACAACAATTTGGCAACTTCCTTGTTGTTAAGTAGGCATATATAAAATGTATCATATCAAATTTGCTGAAATACTGCATTTCCAAGTGGTCACCCTGCTTATTCATATTTTAAGTAGCTTTTCTTGCCAAGTAAACCTAAGTCCCTTTGTTGATGTGTCTGCTGCTAAAAATCTCAATTCCTCTGTATTCGTATCTGAGGTCGGGTTGTAACTGCCATAATTTTGATAGGAGAAATAATTCTACCTTACCTCTTTGTGGAGCATCCATACTACAAGTGCACTGTCCACACCAAAGCATGAGACTAAATCATAAGATAAGAAAACACCCCTAACTCCCACACCCTACAACCATTTAAGTAAGCCTCAAGTAAAATAACCTTGAATTTAAGCTGGGTGAACTGTAATACATATATTATGTCTGAAGAAAAATTCATAGAAAAGAGTCCAAGCCAAGAGACGGGAACAAATAAGGTGATTAAAGATATACGAAGATTGTGGTTCCTAAATTTACAGCAAGCGTGAAATGCACTCCACTCCTGTTCAAATTGACATAAATTCTCAAGCTGAAAGCCTCTTTACCTCAATATCTTCTTCCTTATGCAAATTGTCTTTCAATAAATTATTGGGGATTCCCTGGTGGTGCAAGGGGTTAAATCGCAGGACTGTGAAGTTATCTGCAACCACTGCAGCACCAGTTTGATCTCTGGCCAGGGAGCTGACCCACATGGCACAGCAGACCTCTCTGTTCTTGCCTGCTGCTACCCTCAGCAGTGATCTGCCTATTTTGCTCCCCCCTCTCAACGTTCCTACACACACACACACACACACACACACACAAAACTCTGACCTGCATCCCACCTCTTGTATGCATTAATAAATAAATCTTTTTTAAAAAGGCAATATATTGCAAGGCACACCAAAATTCAAGAAAAGATTGCAGAGGAAAAGATATCTTCAGTATCAAACTTGAATATAACTTCTAAGTTGACATTGTCAGACAGGGAATTCAAAGTAACTGTGATCTGTATGTTAAAGACTTTAATAGAAAAGGAAGACAACATGCAAGAACAGATGGGTAATGTCAATAGAAGAATAAAAACTATAAAAGGAAGCACTAGAAGTAAAAAAAAAAAAAGAGTAACAGAAATAATGTTCTTGTTGGTACTTCACACAAATGAGGAAAATTTCATTGAACTTGAAGGCAAGACAAAAGAAAGTAACCAAGCTGAAACACAAAAGGAAATAAAAATTAAAAGGAGAATAGAACAGAATATCCAAGAAATGTAATGAAAATTTCAAAAGGAAAAAGTATTTTAAGAAATAATGGCCAAGAGTTTTCCAGCATTAGTGATATACATCAACCAGTATTTCAAGAAGCAGAGACCATCAAGCATAATTAAACAAACAAAGATCAACAACAACAGCCTAGCTATATCATATTTAAATGGTAAAAAAAATGAAAGCAAGGAGAAAATATGGGAGAAGTCGGAGGAAAATCAAGGGTAAAAATGGTGGCAGACTTCCCATTAGAAGCCATGTACATAAGATGTAGTCAAGTACAATCCTTAAAATACTGAAAGAACAAAACAAAATCCTACTAACTTAGAATTGTACACACAGCAAAAATATCTTTCAAAAGTCAAAGATAAATAAAACACTTCCTCAAACAAAGAACTTAAAGACTTTATTTCCAGCAAACTTGAAGTCTATAAGAAATATTTACTGTACCATGCTTGTCTCTAAGTCCTGCAGATTCTACATTTATATAGGAATTTAAGAGTAGGGATCTTTGGACCTTTATTTCCTAGTAATTAATCTCCCTTTTAAGAGTCAGCCTTGCCACTGCTAAAAAGATGCAAGAAAAGCAATATTCACCTGGGCTAGAATCTCCTCTTGCCCCAATCTCATTTTCCAGGAAATAGCAATATGAAGATTACATATAAATACAAATATGCTTTTGTACATATAGATAAATTATATACTGCATACATTTAAAGAAAGTTGCTTTAAATATAAGGAACTAGATAGATTAAAAGTAAAGATACTAACACAAATCAAGATAAATCTGGAGTATCTTTATTAATTTCAGACAAAACCTACCTCAGAACATGGGAGATTATCAAAGTATAAACAAAGGCACTGCATAATATTAAGGAGTCATTTCTGCCAAAATACACATTCATCCTACTTCTACTTATGCACTTAAACATAGATTCAAAATATGAGGCAAAAACTGAGAAAACTAAAAGGAGAAGTATATACAATTGTAGGTGTAGGTGGTAGCACCCTTGTCAGTACTTGATCATGCACAAAGAAAATCAGTAAAGGTATTGATGACATGAACAACACTATCAATCAGTTTGATTGATCAGACATTAAAAGAACACTTCAGTCACTGACAGCAGATTACACATTCTTTTCAAATACACATGCAACTTTCACAAAGAAAGAGCATGTTCAGGGTCACAGAACAAACCTTTAAAATTTTAAGAGAAAACATAAAATGTACATTCTATTGTAGAACACACAAAAAATAAAATAAAATTCAGTGGCAGAAAGAGGTAGCTGGAGATTTCCCAAATACTTAGAACTTAAACTCTATATACTTCTCAATAACCCATACATCAAAAAGGAAGTCTCAAAAGAAACTAAAAAATATTTTGAACTAAATGAAACTAAAACATAAATGTGTGGGATATAATTAAAGCAGTGTTTAGAGGAGAATTCATAGCATTAAAATGGATATATTAGAAAAGAAGAAAAGTCTAAGTTTCCACTTTAAGATGCTTAAAAGAAATAAAGACATTAAAACAGAGTAAAGGGAACAATTGAAATTAAGAGAAGAAATCAATTAACACTGAAAATAAAGAAATAATAGAGAAGAACAAAATCAAATCAGTTATTTGAAAAGAAAAATAATAAAATCTAAAAGATGGGAAGGCTAATGGAGAGAGAAAAAGGCAGGGGTAGAATACAAATTACCTACATCAGGAGTGTAAGGGAGTCATGAGGTTTGAGATGAACAGAACAAGAGATTCACAGTTATAACTCTATGCCTGTAGATTTTAGATGAAATAGAACAATGCTTGACAACAAACTATGGAAGTTTAAGATTCCTTACTACATGAAAAACAATAGTTCTCAATCTCAAATCTGTGCTGGACTCACCAGGAAAACTTTAGAGACTGACGACCCCTGAGTCCATGCATGGCCATCTTTACTCAAGAGTTGCGTGGGTCTGGGCTCACAGGTGTTCAGACCCCATGACAACCACATGGATCGTGCTGCTGCCTACAGTCCCCCATTCTGATGCTCTTCGAACAAAATGGTGTTTCCTACCCTCATGAAGCCTTTATCTTAGTGGGTCTGTCAGTAGCTGTAACTTTGAAGTCTCTCTAATTCCAGTGACTGGAACTGATGCTCATTTTTATTCCCAGCCTTAGAAATAGCAATCATATTCTGAATGAGATTGGACACGTTGAGCTCCATGCTTTTATTGATCATACTTCCCAAATCTCTTGAAATTGCTGCTCTAGCATCCATGAAGTAATGCACACAAAGATAAAGGCCAATATAAGTAATCAGTTGTCCTCCCTGGTGTCTAGGTTTAGTAGGCACTGCGAACAGTGTTTCAATCAGAGGTAGTTTTGGTGACAGCTTATATCCATATTCATTGGCATTGTAGACTGCAAAAAGGACATTTTCGTTATTGCAGAAAAAAATTCCTTTTCATCATACATATTTTGAAAGTAATTTTAATCTTGCATTACAGGGGAGGCTATTTTGATCATATAAATAAACCAAAATTGTTCCCAAGGATGTAGTAAGGAATTTTAAACTTCCATGAAGGCCCCAGTCCATCCTACATGGAACACTTTTGAGAATTTCCCTTCTACAGCCAGTGGTAAGCCCTTTCCCTGGAAGGGGCTATGGCAAGGTGGCTCCCTGCTGCTGAAGGCAGTGCCCTGCCAACAACTCCTGTGGGGCTCATCAGCAGCCCATGCTCCCTGCAGCTGGGGAAGGGCATTGACCCTGAAGAGGAAGTCTGTGCACAGCACCCACAGGATCCAATACACACAGCATAGTTGACAAATATATACTCAACAGACCTCTAAATGCAGATAAGCCACAAACATATGTGTGTATGTCCCCTCTGGTAACTGACCCCCCCCATATCCCCACCAAGCAACGTTGTCCTTTTCTGTCTTCCCCACTCCTCCCTCCTTTCCTATAGTCCCTCCCTATGAAAAGCTATAGTATTGGAGAGGTGGGAAAAGTAAGCCTGCAAACACAGTCCCCCAATTGACAAAGATCTGTCCACAGGGCCTACTTGATCCATTTCTTGAAAGGATCCAAACCTTTCAAGAAACCTGAAAACTGCAGCAAAATGTGTCTCACCTGGCTTCTTGCCACAGGAGAGGCTTCTCAAATGCTAATATCCCTAGAAGTGGTATGTACCAAGTCATTAAATTCCTAAATTTCAAATTGAGAAAAGGAAAAGGAAGATCTTCCAGAAGTCAAACAAATAAGCAAAAAGCAAAGCAGATGTTCCCCCAGCAGGCATAGTCCAGGGATCCAACACGAGAAATGGTTTAGGTCTCACCAACAGAATCAGACGCAGAACAGGGGTATGGGCTGGTAGGCTGGGGCTCTCTGCCCACCAAGTTGACCCCCAAGCCCCAGAAAACCCCTTATATTCCTATAGACTCTAGTAAGGACTCCCTGGGTACAATCCTGAGAATCATGAAAACATCCCAAAAATGTTCTGCTGAGACCATGAGGAGGAAAATGCTTTGACCGAGGCCACAGCTGGTTAATGGTCAATCCAGGACTAACATCCAGTTAACCATCGTATCAGAGATGGCTCCTTCCAGACATGAACCCTAACCTCACACACATCCCAAAAGGAGAAGGTGAACAGGTTGCCTTGCTTTGTTCACAACTGAGCACACTGGTATTTCTGAACCCCACCCCACCTGAGGCTTGCCCCTCACTCACAGCACAGCCTCCAGCACTACCCAGCATAGTCACCTCCTCCCACAGCCCAGTCCCTCAATGAGTGTCAGATGAGAGGGACAGAGAAACTCAGAAGCAGGGGAACAAGCCAGCCAGCTCCCCTGGGAAAGAGGAAATGGGCACTGAGCCTAGGGTGGGTGGATGAGAAAGGCTGGCAGAGAGGTAGTTACAGTCATCCAGTAAAGACTTGTCCTACCTAAAGACCAGAGAGCTGGACACTGAGCTCACAGGGCACTGAACCAGGCCCTTGGGTCACTGCAACTCACCAAGGGGAGTCTCCAGGAAAGGTGACTTTCTGAGCATTGAGAGAAAATCTGACCTCATGTCACCTCCATACAGAAGTAGGAGGAAAATGCCAAAATTTGTCAGAGGTCTTGCATTACATGACAACACGATAGATGAGAGAAAACCCCCTCCTTACCCACTTGGGAAGAGCAAGATGTAAAAAGGAACAAATTAAATCCTACCAGGGCTAGGGTAGATTGGGAAGCTGCAGACCAGCTCCCTATTATGCTAGGAGTGGCTCCCCCAAAGAGCTCAAGACCTGAGTTCTTCAGCCCCCATCTTTCTGCTGCAGGTGCTAAAATGAATTTCTTTTTTAAAAAAGAGACAATAACTGACAAACGTGCAAATGCATTAAGATTAGCAATATGGTGGAAGGTAAAAATAGAATTGGTATGTTTTGGAAATGTGCCACTGAATGAATATCTGTGGATATGATTGCTACCAAAAACAAACAGAGCAAGGAACCAAAAGGAAGTGCAGTTGTCGAGATAAATGGTGCATTAAATGTGAAGCCAGACCCTTGGGCTCTTGTATGAAAGGCTGCCTGTGACCCTCAGCTTTGGCTGTAGCCTTTTCCTTTTCCATGCACACAGGCTGAGCACACTGGTATTTCTGAACCCCACCCCACCTGAGGCAGTGCAGAGGAGGGGAAAGGCTGGGCTCAGAGGCCTCTGTGCTCAGAGACCTGGAAGCCTGTACCTCGAAACTGCCCTGCTCCTCTCTCCCATCTCCTGTCTCCTAGGATGGCTAGTACAGGAACGAACAAGGGGTCTGGGAAGTAGGGGCAAAAGAGGCATGAGGCCCAAGCAAGACTGGCAGAGGCCACACAAAATACAGACTGTCATGGGACAAAGTAAAAAATGTAGCAACAGGAGAGTTTTGTACAGGGCCACGCAAAATGCTTGCCTTTGTGAAGTGCTCTGCAGCAAAGGGTAGGGTAGCCAGACTCAGAAAAGGGTGTTAATGGCCAGCCAAGAACTTGAACCCTCAAAGGAGGCTGCCCAGGAATCAGACAGGCGCCATTTTAACTCCAAGTTCACAATGGTGCTTGTCAACCCGTGGAAGGTTCTGATCAGGTGGTGCCTGGAGCTGTGGATCAGCACCCAGCCAGGATTATCAGCATGTGTTGTGTTACCTCTTGTTCAGGTGCTCCAGGCCCAAGCTTCCCACAGGCCTTTCCGCACCCACAGTGCTGAGAACAGTTTGGTATCACTGCACTTGGCTTCATTACCCAATGACCAGACTCTACTACCTCCAAGCTGCCACACTTAGAGAAAGAATTGAGTCCTTAGCCTCACAATGCCTAAGAAAAATAGTCACTTACAGTATTTTTGTATTAAATTAATCAATTAATATATATTTGACATCAATTGTAGTCCCTGTGGAATTCCCACCACCATTTCACCAGTGCACCATCACCTCAGTCTCTTGTGCTCTTTCTGCCTTCATCCCAGTAACCCCTACAGTATTAAAGTGGCTTTTCTATGCTTAACTTCTCTTGTCATCAGAGAAATGCAAATCAAAACCACTATGAGATACCACCTCACATCAGTGAGAATGGCACATATCAACAAAAGTAGTAACAACAAATGTTGGCGAGGATGTGGAGAAAAAGGAACTCTCTTACACTGCTGGTGGGAATGCAAGATGGTCCAACCATTATGGAAAGCA
>JAGFMF010011442.1:11865-46795 GCA_019455555.1 Galemys pyrenaicus
CACTCCTAGGAATATACCCAAAAGACACAAATACACTGATTCAAAAGAATACCTGCACCCCTATGTTTATAGCAGCACTCCTTACAATAGGGAAGACCTAGAAACAACCTAAATGCCCAAAAACAGATGAGTGGATCAGGAAGCTGTGGTACATAGACACGATGGAATACTACTCAGGAATGGAAATGAAAAACTAGACTCGTTCATAGAAACATGGATGGATCTGGAAGGGATAATGCTCAGCGAAGTAAGTCAGAAGGCCAAAGAAAAATACTAGATGGTTCCTCCCTTAGGAGGAACATAAGGGAACCAAAGGAGGATCAAGGAAAGGAATAAGAACAATAATAATAACAATAACAGCAATAAAGACACAAAAACCAAAAATGAGGAGACAAGTACAGACTGGGGATACTTGGTTGAGGGCAGACAGGAGCACGGGGGACTGAGGTGATGGTGCACTGGTGATATGGTGATGGGGAATACATGGGGATTACAATTGATGGCAAGTATATGTAAATTTAAAAAAATATATTAATAAAAAAATAATAAGAATAAGAATATTAAGGTATAATCCCAAAAAAAAAAAATAAAGTGGCTTTTCTGTTTACAACCATTGAAGCATATTAAACTATGAAAAAAATGGGGCAACATTCAGAAGCAAATACAATTAAGAGTTTAGTCTATTCCTTCCAATTCTGTGCATTATTCCAAACATAGGTAAGCTGAGGTTTTAATAGCAACCTCCTGTAACTGCTATAGTGCGTCTTTTTCTCATAATTGTCAATGCCTGGTAAGCCTAATTGAAGTTATCTAAAACGCCACCAATGTGCATGTGAAATGATTATTTGATTATATACATTTTAAAGCATTTAGACTTTTGTCAACTTTCCAGTTTAATAAATATTGCCTTTTTCATTTTTTACTTAAATCTTTGTTAACCTTTCCTCTTGCATCTTAAGAAACAAGGCTTTCTTAAGATCACTAAAGCAATATGATTCACAGCTTTTTCATTTTTTAAACAAATGTGTTTTTTTATTATATAATTGGTTTGCTGAGAAGTGGACTGGAAAAGGATATTTAAGAGAACGAAAGAAATTACATGCCATTCTTAATAGAATAAAATTGAGAAAGTTTGTTGTCTGGGGCACTCTTCTAAAGGATACATCAATGACCTACAAATTATGAAGAGACACTGAACAAAAGGGGAAACTGAGTAACAGGGATAAGTTGACACTGAGTAACAGGGATAAGGACCATTGAGGAGTGCAAGCTGTCCCTTACAGCTGAGTGCTCTTGGAGAAGGTCCTGTTGCTGACTTTTAGCAAGGTCGAATTAATGGAGCCCCATGCAGATGTCATCAGCAGGGAGTGTAGACAATTTACATTTAAATGCATGAGAAAAAAATAGATTGATGTGTAGTTAGAGATTTGCTAACACATAACAAAATGTTAATGATAAATTGAGATTCTAGATGTAGGGGTGTCACTAGAGTTTCTTTTAAATTCTGTATGAAAATCTTCATAACCTCTTGTTGGGGAAAACAGTAATAATAAGGACATAAATTTCATGGTGTGCAAAAGAGAAAATGAGACAAGTAGTTGTTGGTGTGGTGATTTATAGAAACTGTTGTGTCCATGTGTTATTTTTGTGACATTTGTTTACGCAAATAACTATAGATACTATAATTTGGTTTGCAGAGAATAATAAAATTGTATACTCAGGAAAGATAGTATGCCGGTCAAGACCCGGATGGGAGCCCAGGTGTGGACAGGAGTTTGGGCCTAATTCTATAAAGTCACTGCCTCTCTGCTCTCATCTTATTCTATCTACATTTTTAAGCAGCCTTTTTTTTTTTTAACAGTTTAAGATTTACAAAAACTTTATGAAGGCAGTCCAGAGAGTTCCCTTATACTGTTACCCAGCTTCTCCTTTTGCTAACTTCTTACAGTGTGGTACATTTGTCACATTTTTTGAGTTATTTTAATCCATTATCATACAGTACATCCTCTACACATATTGTCTTAATTTTTACTTAGCATCCTTATCCTCTCTCAGGACTTATTCCAACATGCCTCATTACATTCAGTTCTCCTGTCTTCTTTGGCTCCTCTTGGCTGGAACAATTCTTAGACTTTTCTTGCTTTTTGTGACTTTATTAATCCCCAACCCTCTGTGGCTCTCATATATGACAAGACAGAGGTAAATTAAAATGGCAGCTAAAATACGTTGCTCAGTGTGGTAAATTGTGCTTTCCAAAGATGGCCATAGCTTGGTTTTTGGCCACACATGCTTTTCTACAGTTTTCTACCTCCTGACTTTGGGCTGCACTCAGAGTCTGATTTATCACAGGCAGATTGCAGCAGAAAGGGTTCTATGTGATGACTGAGGCTGCACCTCCAGGACCAAGTCACTCTGCTCACCGAGCACTCAATCGTGGAGTTCAGAAGTGCACATAAGAAGCTTGTCCCTGAGACCTCCATGCCATAAGAAAGCCCACAGCTTTACCTGGAGAGGTCATTGTAGGTGGTCTTAGTCTCTGGGTCATCACTAGAACACCCACTGTTATGGCCTAGATACTGGTCTAATGTGCTGCATGTATTAACTTTTTCATAAAGACCTCATTTTATTATCCTCAGTTACAGATGAGGACAGTGAAGCACAGAGAGGGAAAGAAACTCATTGAAAGCCACAGTGTTTTAAAGCAGTGGATTTGAAAACTGTCAGTCTGACTCTGGAGAAGTGTTCTTACTCTAGGCCTGCTGCTTCTCAGACATGCTAGGGAATCACTTTGAGAAGGAAATGCTAAAGAGATTACTTGTATCAACCAAGCTGCCTGGGAGCAAACTGCAGCCGGAGGATGAAGCTGTGCCACTCTGCTCTCCACTGGCTGGTGGCTGAGCCTCCTGTCAGAAGGAGGAAGCTGAGCTGTCTGTGGACAGCCTTGCTCCTCACAGTTGTTATTATTTTAATTGGAAGCATCTGCAGCCTGTTGGCTGTAGCTCATCAGAATAGGAATGTCAGCTCGTTTACACCAAACACAAGATGAGCAGACCAAATAGCCCACTTCCTAGCTGCCACCCGCACCTCTAAGTTGCCTCTCAGATGCTGATGAACTAATGGGCACCATCAGTTCCTGTGACTGTTTTTTCCCACTGAAATATCTCAGCACAGAAAACTAGCACAGAGCTCCAGAGAAAGGTGGAAGAGGAGGAGATGGAGTAGGAGGGAAGAGAGGAAGAGGGAGAGCCAAGCTCTGAGTTCTGAGTCCTGAGTGGGCTCTCTGGCAAATCAGCTCTCTGGGAAGGCGTGGTCCTGCTGCCCCTCTTCCTCGCATGCTGCAGGTCTACACTAGCTGGAAGAGGGTCTGCACAGAAGGGTTTTCATGCCATGGCTATAATTTCTAGCACATCATTTATGTTCGCAGGACTGAAAATGTTCTGCAAATCCTCTTGTGATACCATTTTAAGTCTCAGGAACCAAAGCATTCAGATCCTGGTTTCCCCCTTCCTAATGCAGGGCTGGAAGGGGAGGCCCTGAGCTGACTGGCTGTGATGAACAGGCTTTTCTCCCTCAGAGGCATGCAGAACTTCAGGCCCTCTGTCCCCTTTTCTTGAGAGTGCTTGGGACCCTAGCACAAACCTTGCCACACACAAAGCTGAACCTCAAGGGAGCTCTCACATCCGCATCTGAGTGTTTCTCTGTCCCAGCTGATGTTAGAGTAGAGCCCTGCCCTTTCAAGTCCAGTATTCCAGTTTGTTTGTTTTGTTTTAATATGATTTATTATTTATTTTCTTACATTTGTTTACTTTTGTACGATATTTGATTTCTCCCCTCCAGTATAGTCCCTGTAATTCTCCTGCCACCACAGTCCCTGTGCTCTGCCCTTTCCTGTTTTGACCCCTCACTTTCCCTTCCCCTTCCCTTGCTGTGTGCCTCAGATCTGTGGTCTGCTTGCCAGTTTGTCTTTTTTTGTCTGACACTTGGTTTGGATTGTCTACCACGTGTAAGTGAAACCATCTGATACTGGTGTTTTTCCTTCTAGCTTATTTCATTGAGCATAATCCTTCCAGCTCCAACCATGTTGCTGAGAGAGGCATGTGTTTGTCTTTTTCCATCACTGAGTAGTATTCCATTGCTTTTATGTAGCACATCTTATTGATTTATTCATCTGTTTGGGGTATTCAGGTTGTTCCTATATGTTGGCTATTGCAAATAGTGCTTCAGTAAACATGAGTACAGTTTCCTTTTGGGTCAGTATCTCACTTTGAAGTCCGAATGTATGTCAGTACATTCCAAGTACTGGAGGTACAATGCTGCACAATGGTACAATCCCATACAGCCCCTTGAGTACTGCCCACTGGCAACCAGGGTACAAGAATACATTCCGGCTCAGACCTCAGTAGGTCATCATGCTACTGTTCCAAGGGGTAGGGAACTTTTTTTTCTTATTCCTCTTATTCTTTTGAACAGAGTGAAGGAAATCTCCTATCTTTGCTCTGGAATTCATTCCAAACTAGCAGTTTCTCATTAGCTTGCATCTGACAATCAGATCTCATTACAAGTTCTAATGAAGATGTTGATATAGGTGTATTCGTGATTCCACAGTCCCTCCTGATTAAGGGAGCTGCAACTGAAATAGAAAAATTTGTGTTCACACAGGCAGAGCAAACAACAGAGCTTTGAAATAGCTTGAAACCCATTCACTGAGCTGAAAGGGTAGCAGATGTAGCAGAATAAAGGGGAATCTGCCTATTGTGAAAACAGATCACTCGTGGCAGTTCCCAAGGACCCAGGAAGCTGGAGACACCTGGACACATTTCAGGAAATAGCTCCAGTGGTGACAGCCAGTCCAGATGGAACTTGGCTTCCAAAGGAAGCTCCCTTTTTCATTTAGGATAACAGGCTTGGGAAATGAGTGTTTATACTAGTAATTAGGCCCATGCAAGGAGGCCTGTGGGAGGTTGGGAGTCGCCTGGGAAGTTTGTGTCTCACCTCAGCCTGCCACACAAAATATCATAGACTGGGGACTAAAATAACATTGATTTCTTACAGTTCTGGAGTTGCAGGTACAAGATTAAGGTGCAGCAAGTGTAGGTTTTGGAACGTTCTCTCTTCCTGGCTTATAGATGTCATCTTCTGCCTATGACCCCCACATGGCTGAGAACACACTGCCACTGCTTTCAGCCCCCGAAAGGGCAGTTATTCCCTCAGGGGGCTCCAGTTCCTGACCTTATCCAAGCCCAGTTACCTCCCAAAGATCCCGCCTCCAAATACCACCGTCATAGGAGTTGGAGCTTCCACAGATAGATTTGAAGAGATGGGTACAGTCTATAGCAATTGGTTCATACACATGCCTCAGAGTAAAAAGGTAAAATCAACTGAAGTGAAGCCCCTGTCTTAAAGTGGACACTGTTATTTTCAAGAGAGGTCTGACTCATGTGATTTATAACTATTGTTCCAGGGTACACCTGTTGCCTGCCCTGACCAGCTCACCTTTATTCCGCTTGACTTGAAATAAGTCCTGAGACCTGACTCCCTTCTTCTCACAATGTGAAAACACATTTGGGGTTCCTTCAAGTCAGGAGTTCTTATAGCATTAAAAATATAAACAAATTGCTGGCCCCTACAGGAATAGAATTGAAAAGTGCACACCCCAGCTGGTAGACCTTATAGTCAACCAGAAGGCAGTGAATGTCCCCAGGAGGAGGCCAGGAAGGCAAAAGTGAGGCCCAAAAAGGAAAGCACAGGCTACTTGTTGGCAGCAGGTGCAAAACCACTTTAGGCAGTTCAGATCCAGCTCTCTGCTAAGCAAGCTGTGACAAGAGGGGAACTGAATGTTGAGAATGAATGTTCAGGCTGAGTGCAGCAACACAGAGGCCAAGTCAGCAGAGCCAGACTTGACTTCAGTAGTAAACAGTGCGATGCTAACAGCTGGAGGAGGCTGGTGTCTGCAGGATCCGTCACGGCTGCATTCACAAGTCACTGTGGTGTTTGAATTTATGGTGGGAAGGTACTGATTCACTCAAGTGTTTGGGATATAATTGGAAAAATAAGAACTTTCATTCCTTCAGATCCTCCATTTATTAAAGGAATATTGGTCATGAAATGAAGGGAAGTATAGATTCAGGGCTTTGGGATAAAACTTAGCAACCTGATAACTGTCTAAGGAACGATGAAGAAGACTGACCCCAGTGATGGGGACGTGAAGGGGCCAGTGGCTAGCCCGGGTGATGATGAGTTTGGTCTTGGGTACCACATTCCAGACTGTCTTTGAGATATCCCAATGAATATGTGTTGTATTTGTATGCATCTAGGCTGTTGTTATAAGACTAGGAGTTCACGATATATAGGTGGTAATTAAAGCTCTGGGCACCAATCAGATGGCCATGGAGTTGGCATCAAGTACACCAAAGTACATCAAGTACTACATGGTCATAGCAGTAAAATTAAGGTATGAAGAGCTAGAAACAAGGACCCATTGTTGATTCTTCCATTTCATGCTCACAGTTCTACCATGCTATATTGCATGTATATTCAGTTTTATTTATTCTGCTCAGGACTCAGCAAACTCCTTCAATCTGAGGACTCATACCTGTCTTCTGTTTTGACAATCCCTAGTCATCACTACTTTGAATATTGACAGGATGCTGTTCTCTCCATTCTCTCCTTCTAGAATTCCTATTGGTTGTGTGTTGGATCCTTTTTCTTTGTATACATCTATGTCTCTTTACTTTCCATCTCTGTATCTTCCTGTGCTTACCTACTTGGTTCCCTTGTATCTAATTCTAGCATACAGATTCACTCTTTAGTCAGTCTCTGTTCAATACACAAACTGTGTATGTTGCTTTTTTCACTAGTACCCCATACTTTTCAGTTCTAAAAATTTTAACTGTGGAGTTGATGTGTTTGGATTTAATTTTTTAATATGATCTCTTGTTTTTTCATTATGGATTTCTATTTTCTTCTTAATCATAGAATTTACTTTAATTAGTTTAATCTCTTGAGACTATTGTAAAGATGAAAATTGAAATATTTGGGGATATTTTAATTCTGGAAGTAATGATTTTGTTTTAGGGTGATAAATCTGCCAACTGCCTCTTGTACATTTGTATTTACCCTACCACAATCCTCCCCCATGCCTCATACAGTTAATAATTTTCTATCATGGTTTAATCTCAAGCTGGCAGTACTGTTTTTAATCCTTGCAAGAAACCCAAAAGCCTAGTAGAAAACTGTTTATTGTCCTTAAAGCATATCTTTTCATTTTCTGTGACTTAAGTTATGAATTCATGTCTATTTGAAATCTCAGCAGGGCTCACATACCATAGTATGATTAGCCTGGCCTTGAGGTTTTGGTTGTGCACTCATGGTGCAGGACAGACTCAGAGTTTATTTCCTGATTTAACAAGTCTGGGAGAGAAGTTTCCATCCATGTTTCATAGAAGGGACATTTGGTGAAGTAGTGTGTTTTGTGCATAAGTCCTCCACTGGCCAAACACTGTGTCCTCTCTGCCCTCAAAGGCACTAGAAACCCACTCACAGCCCCTGACCTCTCTCCAGAAAGGGAAATGCCTCAAGCTATAGGCCTTTCTATTTTCCCAGTGGGAATCATCACCCATGCTGGCCCAATTTTCCATTCTACCAGAATGCAGGACAGAGGGCCTTGCACAGGTAAATACCAACAACATAGGAACGGTAAAATATTTTCTTTACAATAGGATTCTTTACAATCAGAATAGAAAATAGTTGTCCCTCCCTGTGGCAAATGCCTGTTCTGTGACAACAGGGAGATAGTTGGGAATCTCATGGGTGTGGAAGAGTCACCCTCACATCAGCCAAGCCTTAGGGTCACCGCAGAAGAGGGAGCACGCAGAAAAGAAAGAGCACTGGATATGATTAAGAAGAGCAAGTTCTACTCCCAACCTCGACTGTTTCTGTACACAGATGTCTTTCCTCACTCTTTTTCACACTTACAACATATCAACCTGAACAGTCCCCAGGTAACTGTGGAAGGACTCTTACAGAAAGAGAACCAGCTAAAAAGTAGCATGTGTTCAAGCAGAAACTATGTCTACCTGCCAGCAGATATCACATTCACATAAACAGAATGATGTAAGTTGGTTGACTACACTAGATATAAATACTTTACTCAAATGTGCTGAATCCTTCCCCCTTTACTTGATTGTTTATCCTCTATCCACAAAAAAAAAAAAAAAAGTGTCTTCTGTACTGGGTGGCCTCCAGAGCTATGTGATACCATCTATGGCTTTGTTATCTCCCTGGACAGCACCATGAAGTGAGTTAAATGACTTGGGGCAACATCATTTCTAGCCTATTTTTTAAATTTGAGTTACGGAAGATTCAGATCTATATAGTTTGCAAATTCTTCAGGTGAGGAAATAGCCCTGTGTTCGTTCATGATGAGCACTGAGTCTCAGAATTCAAACACTAACCTCCCAGCTGGGACTGAGTCCTCCCTAGGATGCTGTTGTCAGCTGTACCCATTTTGTGGTAGAGATTTAATTGTTGTTGCATAATATGAAAACAAATGCATGTTCCTTGAAATTTCAGTGCTTCTTGTGCCTCTTAAAGCTCCCTTTTACCACAAGTCCAGTGAGTTTTGCGAGCCTACTATTGTACCATAGTTCTTTAATTTCTTCCCTTTTTTAATTATATTTTAATCTTTTATTAATGTTTCCTGGTTATGTGAATGCCTTTGTATTCACATATATTCATATATTAACTCAAAAGGGCAATGTCTCTGAATATACCTGTCTCACTTCCCTACAGAGAAGCTCACTGCAAACTTTGATGTTCACTGGGCATGTGCCCCAATACCATGTGACCAAGGTCACAGACTGCACACATTGTAGGTAAAGACCACATATCATGGTTGTCTCTCTGGACTGAAAAGCTAATGGAGCAAGAGATTGAGAGTTAATCGGCATAAACTTGCCTAGCAAAAGCCTATCTAAGTTTCTTACAGTTGCAAGCAAGCAGTCCTGTGACAGGAGTGGGACAGGTCAACCAAAGATGGTTTGATGACCCTTATAAAATTACTTCAAAAACTTCACTGAAATTACAATAAATATTACACAACTGTGACAAAAAGAGAGGACAGACAGAGCAATGGGACACCATGGTGTCAGCACATTTTGGAAGATGGAGTTAGAGCCAACTGTGAAGTAACTAAGGACAGGAACAGTTCCTGGGGTAAGATACAAACAGAAGCCTCCCTCATGATCTTTTGATTTGTAGGTTACCATGGTGCGGAGAGGGGGTAGAACTAGAAGGAGATAGGGGAACTCCAATGAAGGAGTTCACATCACAAGGCAGAATTGCAGTCATTGAACAATACGACAAAAGTCAAATCTCCATGCTATCAGTGAAAATATCAGTGGGAGTCAAGGTGATTGACTCCATAATAAGATGCAAGACTGAAAATGTCCAAGTACAGGACAAGCTCCACATAAGACATAAACCTAAAATGGATTTTTTGTTAGGTTTTTATTATCACTATCTAAAATAGCCCAGTCCTGTCTCTCACTTCCACAGCTTAACAATAAGCATTTCTTCCTCCTAAACAGAGGCCAAGTCTTTGAAAAAATTCAGTCAGCCTTCTCCAGCCTTGAATAACAGGCACGTAAGTGAGGAGGGGAAAGTCCCCAGTCTGCAAATCACTGCATAATGAACAATGAGATCCATAATGAACAATGGTGACTCTCTACCATTTAGCTCATAGAACTCATTACCCCACCAGGAAATCCTGGGAGGATTTCCTTGAGAAACTGAACATCCCCACATCAGTCAGCTAGGATAGCCATAACAAATGCCACAGGTCAGGGGGCATAAACCACAGGAATTTATTTTCTCTCAGTTTTGGAGACTGAAAGTTCAAGATCAAGGTGACAGCAGGTTTGGTTTCTTCTGAGGCCTCTATCCTGGGTATGCAGATGGCCTCTTTCTGCTGTGTACTCACACTGGCACCCTTCTGTGTTTCTATCACTTCTTACAAGGACGCCTGTTATATTAGGTTAGAACCCTGCCTAACAACCCTATTAAACTTGAAGACCCTATCACCAAGTAAAGTCACAATGTGAAGTCCTGGAAATTAGAATTTAACCACAGACATTTTGGGGGGGGAGGGGAGACAATTTGACCTATAACTGCCCCAAATTTAAGACTTATAATTGCTGTTGTATAGAATGAAAAGAAAAAACACATTCAAATGAACAAGCAAAAAAACTCTGATCTTGCTGCCTGATCAGTATTATAGGAAATTTTGCTAGTCTATCAGCCATATATGCAGAGAGCATACAAAGGTGCTCTTAAATGTCAAACAGCAACCAATGATTGCCTGACATTTGAGAAACCCTTAAACCTGAAAAAATGAGACCTAAACATATCAGGGAAGATTGGAGGAGGAGCTTGGATAGAGAGTCAATGCAGGAGGTAAAAACAAAACAAACAAAAACTCTAAAAAATCTGTACAGTTAATATTTTCAGAAATATAAGGAATTAAATTAATTTCTGGAGCAAAAATAGAAAGCTGTGAAAAAGCAACAGTGAGAGAAGACAAAGAACTCTTAGAAATTAAATAACATGATACCCCAGGTAAAATTCCATTGAAGGCTTGGGACACAGTGGAAGAAGACTCCTGTAAAGTATAACAGGAGTTAAAATGTAGACAATAGTATAGAAGGAGACAATTGGAGAACTGATTCAGAGATTGAACATCAAGGCCTTTCAAAATGGCATTTCAGAACACCAAAGTTTCCCGCAAAACATCCAATAGAGGAAGCAGGGTGCATCAGTTTATGGGGTACAGGATGATACTAGATCTGTTTCAGATTGCAAGTAAAGAGAGCATAGAGCAATGTCTTCAGAAATTCAAGGAACTTTGATTTTCCTCGTGGAACTTTATACCTGACCAAACTATTAAAGAAGTGGGGTGAGAAAAGAAATGATCATTTATAGACATGCAAAGTCAAAGGTATACACCCACACCAGTTCCCAGGGGAGTTCACAGTCCTGTGCTACAATGATAACTCTTCTTGAAAAGAGGACTGAGATCTAAGAAACAAAAACTATAGCAAAGGAGGAAAACGAAAAGAATTCCCAAAATGAGGCCTAAGGTGTGGCATCAAAGAGCTGTCAGTTTAAATTGGATGTGAAAGACAAAGATCCCAGGAGTATGGTTTCCAAAAAAATAATAAGGAACTAATAAGTTACTTGTTATGTTTGATCAGCTATGAGAAATTGTATCAGCAGGCTATCAAGAAATAGAATAAGTCCATGAAGTAGATGAGAAGCTACACTCATCAAGGGTGTAAGAAAATTCAGTAGTGCACTTGGCTGGACAGTGAACAGAATGTGCATAGATAATAAGTCAACTCAATGCTGTGATGACCAGCTGGAATGATGGGGACAGGAAGAGGTGGCCATGGCCCATGGTAGGGTGTAGTAGGAATAGGACCAGGGGACATTTGCAAGAAAGTTAACTCTTCATTCACCGTGGTAGTTTTTCAATGATGGTTATGAAGTTTATAAACTAATATAAAAAAATACCAACTTCAAAAACTTAATAAAACACCAGATAAATCCATTAAAACATTTAAATGTGTTAATGTGTTTGGGGAAAGTACTTCAGAGGTAAAGAAATTCTATCCCGGTGCCACCGATGTTTAATTTTATAAACATTTCATAGTAGATTTAAAAAAAAAACAAACCTGTGCACATTTTACTGTGATTATAAAAATCATTTTACAAACTGAATGTATGCATGCTCTTTTATAGGAATGCTACTCCTAACTCTATGCCCAACAGAAATAAGTATATATTTCATAAAAAGAAAGTACCAGAGTACTCATAGCATTCCTATTCATAATAACCAAAAACCAGAATCTACTAGGGGTTGTTGCAGAGGAAAATGAATGAATAAATTACAGCATATTCACACAATAGGACACCAAAGAATAAATGATCTATAACTGCATACACCATGGATCAGGCTCACAGGCAATGAAGGAAGCCAAGCACACTAGCATTTGTAGTATACATCTGTGATAGGAAGTTCCAGTATAGCTAATCCAGGCTGTTTTAAGAAAGACATTTGTGGGAGAGTTTCCTGTTGGGGGAAAGTGACAGTGAGGGACAGTGCAAGGCTTCCAGGTAAGACATGTTCTGTTCTTGGTCCAAATGCTGTTGATATGGTGTATGAATACTGAAAAAAATTCAAGCTGTGCATCACAAATTCATAAATCATGTACTTCCTTACAGTATAATATTCATAGAGAAGTATACAATTTATGAGTGTGTTGATTCACAGTTTGGTAGCTTTTCTATGTTTATACACTATAAATATATGTTGTGTATATATAGTACACATATATGTCAAATATGCCAAGCATAACATTCATAAAGTTCAGTTAGCAACTATCTGTCTGTCTACATGAGATACATATGTGCATGGTATATATACATATATATGTTTACATATAAACAACTTGAAAAAATGAAAGACATGGAGAAATCAGGATGCAAATATACAGCCATTTACAAGTACTCAGATTGGAAAAGTGGAGAGGGCAATTTTCAGTCCCCTCGATTTTAACTGTAATTCTGATTTGATAGTAAAACTCCTAATGATCTTATGATCATTATTATGTATATTCTGAGGACCTGTGACACCCAGAAAAGAATGCGCATGTTGATGGGGGTAGGCACTAGGTAGGAAAATATAGAGGGTTCCTTGAGAGCCAGGACTCCTGACTGGAGTCCCTGGCCTGGGGTGGCTATCAGAGAGCTTGAAGAGGCAGGCTGAGTGGAAGCAGCCCTCACGCTTCCCAGGGCTCCATTTTGCTTGAGTCCCTCTTCTGTTTCCCTTGCTGTTTACTTGAGGAATCACAACCTTTTAGTTCTTCTTTCACATACCCTGAGTATGTGGGGAAACCAAGGCAGGCTTCCTTCTGGAAGCAGCCAGACACCTGTATGTGGAACTATGAGGGAGGGTGAGCCTCAGAAAGTTCACATGTCCCAGGGGCTGGAATTGTGTCTTCTGCTTCCTGTGTGTTGTCACCTCTGTGACCTGTCATAAATGACATCAAGGGTGATCTTGAAGATAGAGCCCCCCAGACATCTCTGTAGGAAACCCTCTCCCCAAGGATGCAGTAATCCAGACCCAAGAGGTGGGGGACCTCTGAGAAGGTCTGTCTTCAGGTCAGGTACCCAGGTGAACTGGGTTTGGACTTGGGTTTTACCAAAACATGGTTGGTCCAATTGTTTCAGAGCTCATCTCTTTTCTGTCATTCTGCCCTATCTACAGAAGATTTATTTATTTTAAGTGGTTTAAAATGGGAGTGATCATAAAAGAGGGTGATCATAAAAATGTACTAGAATTAAATACATGTACAGTAAGAAACCTGCATGTTGACTTCTGAGTGTGAGACCCTCCTACCTGGAAGAAACTCCTGCTTCTGGGTTTTGTCTAAATTGTTCTTTCTTCTCACCCATAATTTCATCTGCCTCTTTTTCCAGTGCCACTCTCAGTACCTTGTTAGTGCATAATGAACGTTAGATAGCAATAAATAATGGGAATAACCTTTTGCAATGATGCAAAGAAATGTAATCCAGACAGACAGATATTGGTACTAGAGGGAAAATGGACCATCAGTACCCAAAGTGCTATAAATTTCCAGAAATGCTTCTGGAGACAGTGAGTATCATCAAAAATCTCCAAGGCTGGTATACTGCACCAACATTTTCTGTGAGGCCCTTTCCACTATCTGTTGATGACTTAGTGTATTAAAATATCTGACCTTACCAACTCTTATTCCCAAAAATAGTGATTGTAAGGAAAACAAAATGGATCTTTATGATCAGTCCCTTATCAGTAGTATCATGTACAAAAATTTTCTCCCTATCAGTGGAGTGTCTCTGTTTTGGATAATGTCTCTTACTACACAGAAGCTCTTTAGTTTGATGTAGTCCCAGCTGTTCATCTTTTCCTTCACTAACTTTGCTTTAGGTGATGTATCTTTAAAGATGTTGCTGAGATGTGTGTCATGTAGTGTTTGCCTATATTTTCTTTTATATTTTATGGTTTCAGGTCTTATGTCTAATTCATCAACCCACTTTGAGTTGGTTTTGTGCATGGTGTGAGATAGTAGTCTAGCTTCATTTTTTTGTACGTAGCAGTCCAGTTTTCCCAGAACTATTTATTGAACAAACTGTCCTTGTCCCATTGCATATTCTTTGCTCCTTTGTCAAAGATGTGTGACTTTATTTCTGGGTTTTCTATTCAATTCCATTGGTGTGTGTCTGTTTTTGTTCTGGTACCATGCTGTTTTAATTATTATGGCTTTGTTATATAGTTTGAAGTCTGGGACTGTGATACCTCCATTTCATTTTTTTCAGTTAAGAGAGCTTTGGCTATTCTACGTTTTTTGTGGCTACAAATTAATTTCACAACATTTTTCTATTTATTTGAAGGATATCATTTATCTCTTGTAATCAGGGAAATGCAAATCAAAACCACAGTGAGATACCACCTTACACCAGTGAGAATGGCATATACTAAAAAAAAATAATAATAAACAAAAAAACTAGCAACAAAAAATGTTGATGAGGAGGTGGAGAAAAAGGAACTCTACTACAATGATGGTGGGAAGGCAAACTGGTTCAACCACTATGGAAAGTTGTGTGGCAGTTCCTCAGGTCACAAAAAATGGAGCTTCTATACAATTCAGTAATTCTACTCCTAAGAATCTATCCAAAGGATACAAAAACATTTATTCAGAAGGACATCCGCATCCCTGTTTATTGCAGCACTTTTTACGATAGGTAATCTATGAAAACAAAATAAATGCCCAAAAATATATAACTGGATCAAAAAGATGTGGTATATACACACGATGGAATATTATGCAGCAATCAAAAAAGATAGACTCATGCCTTTCACAGCAAATAGATGGAACTGGAAAGGATTATGCTCAGTGAAATAAGCCAGAAAGAAAAGAAAAATATTGGGTAGTTTCACTTACAGAAAGAATATAGAGGAAAGGAATAAAGGATTGGGGCGGGGGAAGTATAATAAATTAAAAATAAAAATCAATAGGCAACTATAAATCAGAGACATTCTACAGGGGAGGAGAAGGGGAAAGGATCAAAACAGGGATGGGAAGAGTACAACCAAGTATGGTAATGGGACATGGGTGAATTGGTGGTGGAAATTTCACAGGGACTACACCTGAAAAGAGAAAACATACATTGTAAAAATAAAGAATGATGTAAAAATATATATATATAAACAAAGAAAAAGGAAAAAAAGTGCTGAAGGTAACACCTTAAGGAAAATCATGATTTTTTTCCAGAACCTCAAATACCTGGTATTTTCCAGCCAAAGGAAATGAAGACTTTGACAAAATCTTGTGGTAAACTCAATCCAGAGCTAAAAGAAAAGTGGGTTTGTGAACCATGTGAGAGGGAACAGAGCTCAGGTCCTTCAGAATAGCTCTGGGAGGTCATTGGAGTGGGGAACGGTCACCTGGCAGGGGAACAGAGCTGGCCTGGAGGACTCTGATGCAGTGTCACTCAGGACTGGGTTTAGTGAACCCAGAGGAGACCCAAAATACAGTTAGCTCAAGCTGTGATCTATGGAAGTCCCAAGCCTTCCCCAAGCAGATTTCAAGCATCTTTCCCTTATGGTGTCACACCAGTTTCCTTTATGCTGCAGCTATTCCAGTCATTTATTTGCCCCATCCTCAGTTTGGGGAGAAGGCATAAAATTAATTCACACACAAATCCACACAGAGCACATATGTGAAGCATCAGTTCCTCAGGGGTCTGGCTACACCCGCAGTGCTCAGCCCAGCAGACTTAGGTTTTACCTTCTTTGAGCTAACGCCACACCAAGGTTCAGTCCTCCTCTTTGTGAGACTGTCTACCATGTTTTCTCCTAGATTTGTAGTGTCAGTGTGGTGACCCCCAATCACATTTGGCACCTATATTTAAATTAATTAAAATTAAATCACATATCAAAAAAATTAGCAACAACAAATGTTGGCGAGGATGTGGAGTAAAAGGAACTCTACTACACTTGCTGGTGGAAATGTAAGCTGGTCCAACCATTATGGATAGCAGTATGGCGATTCCTCAAACTACTGAGAATGGAACTCCCATATGATCCAGCAATCCCACTCCTAGGAATATATCCAAAAGACACAAAAACACTGATTCAAAAGAATACCTGCACTCCTGTTTATTGCAGCACTATTTACAATAGGTAAGACCTGGAAACAACCTAAATGCCCAAAAAGAGATAATTGGATCAAGAAGCTGTGGTACATATCCACAATGGAATACTATTCAGCAATCAAAAAAGATAAAATAGAGTCATTCATGGAAACATGGGTGGAGCTAGAAGGATATGCTTAGCGAAATAAGTCATAAGGCAAAAGAAAAATACCAGATGGTTTCACTCCTAGGACGAATATAAGAGAACCAAATAAGTGACCAAAGAAAATAATAATAATAATAATAATAATAATAATAAAAAGACAGGAACAAATTGGGGACACTTTGTGGGGAGGGAGGAGGGAATAAATTAAGGGCAAAAGGAGCACAAGGGACTGAGGTGATGATGCACTGATGAAATGGTGGTGAGAAGTCCCTGGGGACCACAGCTGATATCAAATATATATAAATAAAGAAAAAAATTAATCACATTAAAAGTCAGTTCCAGGGTCATATCATCACATTCCAAGTACTCAGTAGCCACACGCTCAATGTTGCAAATATGAAACATCTCCATCCCCTGCAAGCCTCCCCACAAACCACCCTTCTGGAGAGCCCCTCCCAGATGCTAGCACTTCTCTCCCACCTCTCTGGACTAACCCCTTCCTCTGTCCCCTAGTGTTGCATCCTGCCCAAACTTGAATCACCAAGCCCTTCAGAGTGCTCAGCAGAGCAAACAGTTATAAATATTTCCTTTGTGATGTGCCTGATTTGTATCTTCCTTATCAGCTGGTAGTCTCTGTAAAACAGTGATTATCAGCCACCAAGGGGATGCCTCCAAGAGGGTATTTCTGACAAAAGTGCATCTCACTGAGAGAAGCAGAGGAAAGGCTGAGGACCCCCGCACAATGCTCTATCATTTATTAATTCCTGCATCCCACTCACCAACTCTGTGGTCCTGCTGAGTGC
The DNA here is from genome assembly GCA_019455555.1 of Galemys pyrenaicus. NCBI lineage: Eukaryota > Metazoa > Chordata > Mammalia > Eulipotyphla > Talpidae > Galemys > Galemys pyrenaicus. Next base: position 29,068 of record JAGFMF010011442.1, read on the forward strand.
TCTCATGTCCCTCTGCAAGGACAGGCAGCTACAGGGCAGCCTGCCCTGAATGTGCCAAGCACTGGGATGGAGACCTTCAGGGCCTCCGGGCCTCTGCCTCCGCTGTGCAGGTCAGGTTCTTGTGGAGAGAGAAGAGATGAGTGAGGAACAAAATGGTGTTGTGGGGCTAAGAGGCCACTGGGAATTCAGAAGACAGGGCAGAAGGAGAGGAAAGCCAGCACGCTTCACCTGAGAGGTCTCACATGCATCTTTGTTTATAGGTGACACTAACATCTTTCTTTCCTCCCACTTTCCTTCCTGGTTTGATAATCAGGATTTTACTAGCTTTGTAGCATGATTGTCTCTCCGTTTCGGGATAGTTCTTATCTGTTCATTTAGCTCTTAGCTGAATCATTTCTAAAATTATATTAGGGTGTGAGAGTAAATTTTGAAGCTGCTTTCTTTTCACTTACTGCCCCTCCCCAAGGTCTCCAATAGCCTGACTTCTGTGTCCACAGCACAGATTACTTTGGCCTTTATTGTGCTTCATGTAATAGAATTATGTGTCAAGCTGCTTTTGTTCAACTTTATATTTCTAAGATTTATTTCATTACCATTATTGGTACCATTACTATTTGTCCTCTTTTATTACACATTTTCCTGATTTCCTGTTTGAGGCTATTATGATTCATATCTCTATGCACATTTTTGTGGATGACTTTGGTGCACTGATAAAGACTTTCTGTTGAGAGTTTACCAGGGATGGAATTGTTATGGGGTAATGAATCTCTATGTTCTGCTGGAAGAAATACCCAGTTTCCCTAAATGTTGATACAGATTTACACTCTGATCACAAGTACATAAGAGTTTTGGTTTTTGCACATTCTTGGAGCTGAGAACCCCACACACATTCTGCATCACCAACACCAGTTTTATTGAAATAGTCCATGTATTTTTCATCAGCCTCTTCTGTGGCAGTCTGCTTGCTCCTTAGCTGGAGTCCTTTGGACGGGATTTAAGACACTCCTGGTGCAACCCGCATCTGGTCTTTGGGAACATCCTTGTTTGCCTCTCGGGCTTGCCTCCGCACAAAAGCCCTTCTTGCCTTCAACCCTGAAGCTACTAACCAGCCTACCCTTGCCTTTTAGATTCTCCAGGTAGAAACTGGCCCTCTACCCTCTGTGCAGGGGACAGACATAATGACACTTAGTGTCCTATCAGCAACTTTCATTAGGCCTAAAGTGAAAGGCAAACACCTACTTCTGCCCCCTAGAGCAGACCCAGGACTCACAGCATAGGCCATGTGGTTTCTTCAAGATCCTTCCCCAGGACAGCAGCAAGATCACTGTAGATGAAGAGAAAACCATGCCCTGGAGGGCGCTGAAGGGGCATCTTACCTCCTGACAGTGCCTGTGTCCCTTTGGGGTGGGGCTTCACTGGGTCCTCAAGTCCCAAAGGGTGAACACTGCTGATTGGCCTCCAGCTTCCATCCAGTAAAAAAGCTGACCTTGCCAGTTTTCCCCAGAGCACATTTTTTCCTGGTTATATCTCCTCTGTTTACATGGTTTTTATTTGATCAGTTTAAATAGCACTTCACTCAAGGGAGAGGAAATTCATTGTTTTCACACTAAAGTTTAAACTTTGCTTTTCAATCTGAAAATCAAGTTTTCTCCATGTGTTCACACCATGTAAGTGAGGACAGCTCTGGAACAAAGGACCAATGTGTGCGTATAATGTTTCCACTTGGAATGTCCCTGTGGGCCAGGAGGAGACAACACCTTGGGCCTGTAGGCTTAGGGCATCCCATGTGCCACCCTGAGCCCAGCGCTTCTTGGGCCCCACTGCTACTTCCTGCACCCTGGACGAGCTCCTTCCCTCCCTTTCCTCCAGGCAGCCGTCTGAAGGTGCCCCTGAACCCCACTGGCACAGATGGTACAGTTGGTGCTGCTCAGGGCAGAGCCAGACTGTTTTCTGAGCAAAATGCCACCAAAAGGAAAGGAGCATACCTTTCTCATGACCTTTAATGAAGGCCATAGAAGGGAACCCCAGTGCAAGAGGAGGTAGCATCCCAAATGGAGATCAGGGGACCCTCCTTGAAGTTCAGAGGTGGGTTGGGAGTGCCATTTGCAGGTGGCATTAGGGGTCTGGCTTCTGCCACCCTGTCACTCTTCCTTCTATCCAGCATGGTAGCCCACGAAGCTCTACTTCTGGGGTGATAGGGTTATCATGAGAGGAAATCGTGGACACCCTCCTCCAAAGGATATACCCAAAGGGTAGGTGCAAATTGTTAGTCCCTTCCTAGGTGCCCAAATTTGTCACTCCCGTGCGGTGGCACCAGTTCAATTCTGCTCTGGCAGGAGGAGCCACCAATATTGACAGCCTATGTGTATGTCCAGCAATTTTGTTGGGAGTTCAAGCTCACAAAGGGAATCAGATTGAGCTCCCTAAAGGGTCCCCAAGAGCAGGTCACCAGATGACACGAGGCCAGTTTCTGGATACAGGGGTATGCTGGGAAGACTAAAGCAAGCGGTGCCCTGAGGAAGGGGCCAAAGCTTCCAGGAAGGGGTCACTGTGAGCCCATAAAAGTGCCCCTAAGCTTTTGTGGTGCGGGCATGCTGGAGGATGCTGGCTCCTGCCCAGTCTCAGCCCAGGACGGGTGAGGATGTGGAGGTGATGGCAGCCCCAGTCAGAGCAGCAACTCTGAAACTGACCCTCAGGAACTGGGAGAGATGTAAGTGCTTGCTCTTGTTTTAGCCACAAAGCAGAGAAAATGTGTTTCTCAGCCCTAGAAGATGAACTCAGTCTTCAGGAGAGAACAGGCTGCTGGGCTCCACCCACAGACACCAAGAGCCTCTCCCCAGTGAAAATCAGCTGAAGTCAGACTGTCAAGGACCCCCTTCTGAGTGATGGACCCAGGTCAAGAACATACCCCTGCCCATGAGCACAGCCAGAAAAGCTGGCAAACATCTGGAGCTTTAGGCCAGAAGTCATGGGGGGTAGAAACATCTCTTCAAGTTGGCATCCTACAGAGGGACAGAGAGAAGATCCAGTGGTTTTGTGGACACCATGATTTGTTTCCTGAAACTGAAGGAAAGGGTGTGTGTTGGGGGCTCCTTTGCCAGACCACAGGATCCTGTGTGCAGGATGCCAATGGCATTGCTACCTCATAGAGCCGCTGGGAAAGGCAGACACTGAGCAGCACTGTGGGAAAGCAGCCTGTCTCTCAGCAAGGCTGGATCTGCTTACTGATGGTGCCCTTCCTGGTCTCCTCAGGACAGTCACCCTAGAACAAACATTGCACATGGAGGTCATTCAGCTTAGACCTGGGAGTAGAAGAGTGAGGTAGCTCCCAGCAGACACTGGCGCTCCCAGGTGCTCTGTGTGTGTGGAACCCCAGGAGGGGTGGTCTATGAAACTGAGCCAATACTCAGGTGAGACAGCCCATCCCACTGCCTTCCTCCCAAAGAACACCAGAGAAGCCAGAAGTGGGCACCTCGACCAGCACTGTGAGGAACACTGAAGGAAGCTGATCACAATCCACAAGTCCAGCCATTCACCAACTATTCAGTGAATACCTTCCCAGGGCACAAGCCCAAACACCAGGGGATCACCTGCACAAGGAAAGTGTGGCTCAGCCTCATGGCAGCTACTGAACTTCATCACTAACATGCACAAACTCTGAGATAGCTCAGTCCTCTGAGCAACAGACCTTCCCTACAATGAGTTCGGGGTCCAGAAGTGCCCAGTGGGCACCTGCCTTCCTCTGCCTCTGCTCCTCTCCTGAAGCAGAGCACAGGGCAAACTGTGATAGGATAGGGACAATGGTGGAGAGAACAGTGAAACTCCACTCTAATGGAGGGTGGTTCTTGGAGTGAACCCCAAGAAGGGCAGTACAGTAAATTATGTTATAGGACATTGGACTGTTTGGGAGTGTAGCTAGATAAAATGGAATTCAAATCATTAAGACTTAATAAATTAATGACAGTTGTCCTAGGTGACGTCCCATTTTGCATTACATTAGCTCTGCTTCATTGAAAAGAGTGCTTGGTATACTCCCAAGCTCACTCTTAAGACAAAAATATAAAAACTGGCCTCCAAGTTCCAGGAAGGAACCGGAGTCTCTTCTCCACACAACCCCGAGTCCCAGGCCTCACCAGGACAAGGTCAGGCCCACGGGGATGGAATTCATTTCATTAGTTATCTTTGAGTCTGACCCTTGGTGTCCATTGCAAAGGCATTGTGTATTTTAGTCTGAGTAAACCTATTAACTCCCCTTCCTACCTACAACATGTAAAATGTCACTGAAGACTCTTACATTCACACCTGGAGTCTGGATTGAGGTGGGCTAGAGGGCAAGTTGAGGTATTCTGTTAGAAAAGTGGGTCTTGCCTTTATCACAGACTACCACAGGGAACCCCACAAGGTCTGGTTAATTCACCTCTGCATTGAGAAACACCCTGGCCACATGCCTGGGACTGGCACCCTCCACCCACATCAGCCAAAGAGCCAAACAGTGTTCCCACTCCTGATGTCAAGGACGGGGTGTGCAACAGCCACCCGCCCCCACAGCACTGGCCTGACAAATACACGTCTATTCCCCTCTCCCTACACCTCGGCCGTTGGTTCAGAGATTCCACTGTGTCAGTACCACTTCTTTATCATCCCTCTTCTCTCTCACCCGACATGTCTGTCTGTCACCACTGTTCCCACTCACTGCCACCCTCCCCACCCTCTGGGGCAAGATGGAGGAGGGGGGCTGTTCCTTCCCTATGAGTGCTGTATCTCCTCAGGACAAAGTCCTCTCAGAATTCCCCCCAGATAGTCCACTGAGCTGTCCCTGAGCACAGACCACTCTGTCAGTAGGGAAGTGGGGTTTCCAGTGCCACATGCAAAGGGAGGAGCATATGAAATTAAGGGGCTGGGGCTGGGCACAAAACATCAAGTCACATACAACATTCAAACCTTTCTCTGTTCCTAACCACCTCATGACTCCAAGGGAAATGAATCTTATTCAACCAGCACCTTGTTAAGCAATTCAGTTACCAGAAATATAGGTATCAGCCTTCTATCAATTCATTTATTGATGGGTTAATTCACCAGCTTTAATGATAGCAGGGGAGAAAGACAGGAAGGCAGGCTTCCATGGCTACCAGCTGAACAACAGTCTCAAGTGCCCTGCAATTGATTTAACTCTCTTAATGTTAGTTTTCTCTCTGGGAAATGAGAACTATTACTTCCTTCCCCACATCCATACTATGTTGTAGATTAAATAAGGTAAGTGGGAGCATAGCAAATTTTCATTCAAATGAAAGAAAACATCATTCTTGGGTAGACTGGATGGCAAGGAAGATGTGATACCTACCTCACACCCCACATACATCCAAGAGCGGGGACCCCAGGATGCTGGTGATCAGCCATGATGGTGCAGCCATGGGCATTTATTGTGCCATTTCATTCCTTTTTTAAAACTTTGACTGCCTTGCAGTGTGGGACAGCAGTGATAAGTGTCCCCATTCCTTCCTTGGCAGCGGGAAAGCTGCTACCCTCATAGCTGTGAGCAGGTATAGTTGCCTGCGTGGGTTCACTCTGGAATCAGTAACATTCAAGGTCGGAGGGAACCAACCTTGGGGCTGAGCCCAAGGCCCACACTCACATCATTTGTCCAGACTCACTCATCTTGACTTTGTTTTTCTTCTCCCTCCTTCCAACTCCACAGACAAATAAAGCCGTGGCCAAGGGGGACTTTCACCAGGCCAGCACCAGCTCCCGGCGCGCCCTATTCCTGGCTGTGCTCTCCATCACCATTGGAACTGGCATCTATGTGGGTGTGGCCGTAGCCCTCATTGCCTACCTCTCCAAGAACAACCACCTATGAGCTTTGTCCAGGCGCATAGCTGAAGAACTGGGGCCAATTGTGTGCAGCTACAGAGAAGACAGGGCTGGCAAGGGGTGGACACACAGGGAGACACACCTGTATGATGCTGTACAGTCTAAGTTATTGCTGAACTACTCCATAAAGCCCTGGAATTTTCTCCCCTTGAATTTCTTTTACCCTTTGTTTTTTACCCTTTAATTTCATTTTCACAGCATTGTGTAGAGCCTGAGACACATGGGCACTGTGAACCCTTCCAAATGGAATTTCCAAAGATCTGGACGGGCTCTGCTAGATAATGCCAGTCCTTGTCTCTGCAGCCCACCAGTGCCTGGAAGGCCATCACATTAGCAATATACAAACAGCAACAAATGTGGTTTTTATGGAATATGGTGCAATAGGCAGAGGGCAGAGGACATGCCACTCTTCTGTCTGTGGCCCCGCTTGACTCCCGCATCTGCCAGGCTACCACCTTCCCTGCAGGAAGAAAATGGGACTGAAGAGGGAGACAGACACAACTGCTGGTAGGACCCCAGTTGTCACCAGTCTTCCCCACTGTGAACACAAACCCACAGTTGTGTGGGATGCGTGTCCAGTTTGTGTTTCATTCCCTCTATGCTGTCCCCAGCCTAGGAATGTGGGGCTCCTACAGAACGCGCCAAGCTCAGCAGCAACTGCACAGAAATATGCAATCTTGGGACCTTGTGATCTAGGGCAAGAGGGGGCAGGTCAAAGCCCCTCCCACGATGCCTCCCAGAAGGAGCTTTGGCTTTGCCCCAAGCATTCTCATGGACAGGCCATGGGGTCACCTTGGCAAAGACACACGGGAATGCTTCCAGGCGCCTATGTTGACACTCACCTTGGTGATAAGAAATGACACTAGTGATCTTAAAAAGAAGATGAACTTTCTCTGTCGACTAAATGAATAGCTATTTTCTTGTCATTTTTTTAAGTGCAGCTATTGCTTCATGCTACTTAAGTTATCAGATGAATGCTGAGAAATAAGGAATCAGACATTTTATTACCATTTCAGTGCTGTTTGAAGAGTGTTCATTATTTAACAAAAATTATCTTTTAGGTTTTTTTTGCTTAGGACTTTGCTTTGTGATTAATGTCAATTCTTGGATTTCATTTATAGCTTGACTTTTTTGCTCAAATAACTACAGAGCCACCAGGACTCAACTACTGAAATTAGGGTGGTGTTTCCTGAGCTAGGAATCACCACATATGGACTGCTTAAATTCACACCTTAAATGCCATAAATAAAAAGTATTACACTGTCACCCTCAGGGGAGACAAAAGCCATCTCTCTAGGAAAGTGGTTCCACCCAGGGCACTTTAAAAATCCCTGCTGCCTACATTCCAGCCCCAGATACCCTGATATGAACGCTCAGAGCTGTAGCCTGGAAACTCCAGGGGCAGTGGAAATCTGGAAACACTGCCATCCCCAAACACACCCATCATGTACATTTTCTATTTTGAAAACTATTCATTTTGCTTATAATATCACTTATATGAGCACAGGTAGCATTTATCTCTCATGAATGCTCCAACACTATAAGAAGAATATATAGAAGAAGCCCAACATCCCCTTAAGACTCAGAGTAATTTTGAGGTTAAGCACATGAACTGGAATCGGATAGTCCTAAATTTGATTCCAGCTGCATACTTTCTAGCTGTGTGACCCTGGGTAGGTGGTACCTCTCTGGATTCATCTCTGGGAGAGGATAAGTGGGACCACTTTTTAAGTCAGCTAATGATTGTGTGGGAAGAATCTAGCATCCCAACACCTGGCATGACTAGGTGGACAGGAGATGGGTGGTCACTGCCACCCTCAGTGTCCTGACTAGTCCATCCCAAGCAGGTTTGTGGCCCCTACCCCCACCATTTTTCAGCCTAATCTCTTTGGATGCATTCATCATGAACCATTACGTCCAATGGACTTCTTTATCCATTTTAGTTCAAGAGACACCCAAATTCCAGACTTTTGGAACCGGTCAGGATGCAGAGTCAGTCCTGTTTGTGCTCCCTGGCCTCTACCCCAACCATCAAGGTTACTCCATGCCAGCCCCTCTGTGCCAGGTGCTGTGTCTCCTACTAGACCACATTCCACCTGCTCTGGTGGAAAAGCCTCCATTTAAAGGATTTGGTCCTCTCTGAAGTCTGTGAAGTCCTGCTGGTCCACGAGGACCAGTGGTCAAGACTACATGCAGGTCCATATGGTGCTGATGGTCATGTGTGTGTTTGAGGCTCAGGGCCAGACCTATCAGGTAACCAGGGAACAAAGTGTGTGTTTCCCCCAAAGCTCACTTACTAGGCTGGCAGAGTAAAGCCTAGTCCCACCACCAGTTTTGCTGTTGTGGAGGGGCTGGTTGTCCATGTCATCCATGCTGGACTTGTGAGTGACCACTGAGCACACAGCAACCTAGTGTGGAGGATTCCAGGTGCCTCCAAGGACCCACGTTGGCCTAGTTGTAATTACAGCCACCATGAACAAGCCATGTTCACCATGAACACCCCAGTGGATCCTGCACTAGGCCCATGTTACTTTGTATAATCCCAAGAATCCCAGAGGGAAGGTTCAGAGAAGGTGGCACCCTTCTCTGAGGGTAAGAGAAGGTAATTTGCCCACCATTCCATAAGTGACACCTGTAGAAGGAGGACAGAGGACCCAGCCTAAATCTGCCAGGCCACAAAGCATTCCTGGTAAGACTTGCTTCCTTAGCCCTCATTGTGGACAAGACCTTCATTCTGCACCAGCTCATTTTAAATTGCAACAACCATTTTATCGACAGAATACTCAGAGTATGTGATTTTCCAAAATTGTGTTCCCAGGAAACAGCAAAGTCAATCTGCAACTACACTTTCAGATCCTAATTCCACTGGTCATCTCAACTATAACTACAAAGCAAGAAAAAATGCATTGGGACTCAGCACACATTGATAGTGAGTCAATACTCAGGGACTTGAGTGGTACTTTGGTTTATATTTCATAGCACATCCATCAGCAGGTGGAGGGAGCCATATCAGGAGAAGACCGGGAGGCTGAGGGCAACATCAATGGAAAATTACATCTTGGCAAAGACAACTAGCCCATATATCAGTCCCCTGGACAGTTGCCTCCCTCCTGCATCCTTGGAGACGCCCATCACTTACCTATCTCCAGCTCCTCAAGGGTCCTCCCTGTCACTGCTTCACTAGGCAGCCCTGGCTTCATTGGGTCTTTATTCACCAGATGTCTTCAACTCATTAGGTATCCCCACTTTCCTGGATTTCCCCACATCACCAGGTATCCCTGCTTTACCAGGTATCCCCATTTGACCAAGTATTCCAGCCATCCCTAGGGAATGACAATGAGTCCCAAGGAGATCATGGGTTAAGAGGTCACCTTGATTACTGTACCATCAGCAGCTGCCCAAGTTGCCTGCATCGGGCCACACAACTAACTAGGATCAAGCCCACTGACAACAGGACCAGCCTGTGCAAAAGCAGAAGGGCTTCCTTGCACCTGGCCAGTCACCTGACCTCTCATAGGACCAGAGACCAACAACTGCTACCACTCCCCAGATACAATGCCTGGCAGTCACTCCAGCTGATACCAGGGGCCAATGAGCCTTCTCAGGTCCCTGGCCTGAGTTTCAGGGTCTCATTCTGCAGCTTTCAGAGGTCCCTTGTGGACAGGATTAAACACCCCCCCCCTTATGAGGACAATTTTGTGTCTCCCCTACTCCCTCTTAAAGTCCTCCTGCTTTGGTTGCCATGGGGTTGACATCTGTTGATCCAATTTGCTAATAAACCAACCAACTCAAGAACTGAGACTCGGGATGCGCAGCAGTCCAGCTCCCATCTAGCAATCATGTTCATGTCTGTGCTCTGCTGTTGACATGTTGAGATTGTCAGGAACTCAAAGTGATAGGAGGCTCTGTCTGGGATGTCCCCACCCATGATCTCTTGAAAACCCCCTGTGGTCCGCAAAATGAGCTGAGCTTTGCTAGCCTGAGAACCCCACTCCCCTGAAGATTCTGCTTTTGACAAAGATCTCAGCAAAGCAATGCTGCTCCATGTGGGCCTGCAGACTGGAGCTCCTGCCAGACAAGCATATAAATCTAGTAATGAATTTTCACCTTGCTGAGCTGCACCACAAGGAGCCAGAGTTCCATGTGGAGAGGAGGGAGGTACAGGAACTGTTAAGACACAGCAGGGGCCCATGGCTGTACTGCACTGGAAGAATAACTATCTTTGAAGTAGAAAATGCAGCTTGACTGACTCACATAGCCAGAGAAGCCTTAATGATTTGCCCATATAAACAAGGCAGGATCAGGAGGAATTGCTGGGAAGACGGACAGAATGTGGGTGCCCTTGGGCAGAAGCCCTAGAATGGAAACATTTCCAGGTGTTCCAGACCTGGACAGTGCTAGGAAGAGCAGCCTGGGGTCCAAAATGCCATCACAGTTCTTCTGTTCCACCTATATCAGCAGCAACATGGTGGCTGCCCTAGTCTTTGGGCTGTGGCTCCTATCACCGCTGTTTTAGTGCCTGCCTTGCACTCACCAGACCCCACAACATACGCCCATTGTGGGGAAGCTGGCCTTCGAGAAAGACCACTCTTCTCTGCTGAGCACTGCTGGCAGTCTCCTCTGTCCCCAAGTTCTTTCCGCTACTACTTGGTAAGCTTTGGGCTATAGTTAACCAGGCCAAGAGAAAGTCATATTTTTTAATTCAGCTTCTGGTAGTGCACTCAGCTGACCAGCAGAGTGTGAGGGAATCCAAGGTGCTTTGCTAGAACCGTTGAAATGCCAAGAAGTCTATCCACTCCAACTTTGCCTCTGGGGTGGGGGAAGAATAATTGTCTGGATTCTTGCTGTAATGAGGCCATTGGGGTTCAATATGAAAGTGATAGAGAGATAAATAAAGATGATGAGATACATACACACATACATAGATACATAGATAAATACATAGATAGATACATAAGTAAATAGATAAGAAAGATAGATAGACAAACAGATAGATAGAACTTGTAAAATCACAGTGCCAGCACCACACGTAGTCTAAGCTAATGCTCTCCATTCTCTCAGCCCTTCAGTGATAATACTTCTTGTGACCTGAGTTCATCTGTGACTTAGTTGAAAAAAAACAGTGATTTGAGAATCACTGAATCCATATTTGAATTCAGATTATTTTATTAAATCAATCAAGATCTTCAGATAGGATAGTATGAGGAGTACTTGGTATTCTAAGCCAAGTAATGTCTTAATTCCCTGGATATGGTTCCAGCACATATTTTAAGTATCTCAGGCTGGGGTTAGGGGTGGCAGGTATTTTAGAGAGCTCAGCCCGGACCTCAGGATGAGTCTCCTCTATAAGGAAGTCCAGGCGCTTCGACCCGATTCGGGCTACATCTGTTCCATCTTATGAGCCTTGATTCAAGCCAAGGGTCCTTGCTCTGTGCCCTCACATCTGTAGCTCTCCCACAGTGCACCCCCCAGCCTGGGTGCCTGTCCATGCACCGCCTTATCCAGTCAGCACATTTTTAAATTATATCTTTGCCATTTGGCTCAATCTATGAAGTAATCCTGGTAAGTGGAAAGAGACTGCTAAGATTAGCTGTTGCTAAGGGGCTGAATCAGGTAAAGGCTGATGAAGAGCTTTAACATCTCCCTAACGGAGCATCACTAGTCAGCTCTTCTACTCACTTCTCAAGAGCTCCTTGTCCAATTAGAAGGCAAGATGGTCACCGCTCAGCGACAGTGTCTAATTTAGAAAGGATGTCAGGCCTACTTCAGTAGTCCTCATCCTTCGCGTCAGTCTCTGATGGGATTAAATGTGGAGGCTGGCACAGAGGAAGTTCCCTATTATTATTCCCAAGTAGAAAGCCAGCTGATGGAGCACCTAAACCAATTCTCCATTTGGAGATTCGGGGACTCTCAAACAATAAGACCTTTTTTAAGTCACACATACCTTAAATCAGAAGAGCACATTGCACACGGATCCAGCCTTGTACTGGCAGCAGTCCTAGGCTGTGTTGTCAAAGCCTCAGTTTCAGTGAGAAAGCCAGGCTCAGGGAGCCAGGAAGTGTCAGGTCAACCAGCACAGGGGCCCTCACTCTCCCAGCCTTCCTGCAGGATTAGGGAACAGCAGCTCCTGTCTATGGGTCTGCAGGGGTGGTGGCAGGGAAGCTGGGTAGGTCAGGCTTCCCCCAATACCAGGTGTGGTATGCAGCTACCCCAGGAGTCTGTGCAGCTTCTGCAACTTCTCAGTCAGGAGCGGGATATTTCCTTGACCCCACGCCAAGGGCTGTCAAAGGTCAATTTCAGGGAAGTGGAAATAACAAAGGAAGAGGCTCAAAGCCTAGAGCCAGAAGAAAGTGAAGCCGAGCCCTGGACCACCCACTGCAGACGTGGAGGTGGTTGAGGTCTGACAGCAAACAAATGAGAAAACAAGGGGCAGTTATTCCTACTCCCCCAACCCCACTGGAACATTTTTCAATATATAGAGAGACCTACTGGGCTATCACACCTGCACAGCTAATGGATAGAGGTCAAGGATGCTGTTGAAACTCCACAATGCACAAGACAGTCCCACCAACTCCATGAACCCCAAATGTCAGCATTGCTAAGAATCCACATCCACTGTCTGTCTTGTCACTCAGGGTACAACCATGGTGAAAACTGACTCAGAATGAGACATCCCCCAGTGGGGTGCCTAGTGTCCAAGTAGGCTTGGAATCTACCCACAGAGCAACCACACATCACCAAAATGCTTACTGTGGTTTAACTAAGAGAGAGAGAAATAGGAGAAAGAGGGGGCACCATGCTTCCTGGAAGCAGCTCGTGGAGTTAGACACTGTTCAGCCTCCCCCATGCACACCCCGTTGCCTGTACCACACAGTGTCATAAAGAGTGACAGGTCAGTAGTTATGCCCCTCATGTTGCATATGACTTGGGGATGGGCGAAGACAGTTTTCAGACCCACCCAATCACTGACCTTGGTTCAGAAGGGTCTGTGGGCACATTCACAAGGCCAGCAGTCCAAAGTGGGGATTGCTTAAGTAGGCAGGACGAGTTCTTAGTGAATGGGACCCAGATCTTCTCATTAGTGACTAAATGTCCTTCCCTGGCAGCTCCAGAAGGTGCTGGCCAGAGCGGTGTCATACCAGGAGGAGCACATATTGCAAATAACCTGGCCATTAATTCCATAATGCTGGTCCAAATGCTACCAGGCAGCCTTAAGCATCCACCTCTCCAGCTCATAGGATCCACAAGGCCAGAGCTGTTCATGGAAAGGATGTGATTCCTTCCACTCTGTCCCCATAAATAAGGGGAGGACTGAAGGTGGACCAGTTTCAGCAGGCATCGAGGGAAACAGTAGGCTTTACTGTAGTTACCCACAAGATTGATCCATTCGGAGATCTTCAATGTCACTGGGAATAGAATCAGAGGTGCCATGCTGCAGGCATGGAAGGAATAGTAGGCCTATTCCTTTACTCAAAGCAATTAAATAGGCATTTGCTGAGCACCTACTGTATACAAGGGTTTCAAATGGCACCTGGATGATATACAAAAAGAGATCAGATCTGGGAAAGTATGTAGCATTATGGAAGAAGCATAAAGCAAGACTGTGGACCATGGAGGCAACAGCAGGTGCTACTCAAGGCTGGAGCACTTAAGACACTGGATACCCCTGCTTTCCTGATAGGTAGCCCTCTGATTCTTATACTTTCTCTTTACAAGTCAGTACCGCCCCAGTGTGCACCTGCACTAGCATTTATGCAAGTGGTGGGTCTCCTGCCTGTTCTCATCCTGCCAGCTTTGTAGCAGAGATGTAAATGCTCTCTAGATCCAGCAATGTCTGGGTGATAATCCCACCTCCCAAAGGTGGTCAGCGAGTAGCCATGGGGTATTCTTATCCACTCCTCAGATGGTCACCTCTGAACACCTGCCACAGCGGGGCAAAGCCTTTTCTCTAAGGATCCAGCAAGGTCACCTTTAAAGTAATAAGCTATGGATGAAAACTCACTGTGGGTCCTCCCTGCTGGTAACAAGTAGCACGTCATTCTAAGATTAAGGAAGCAGCTGTGGCCGTGAGGCTAACAGTGGGTCCAGAACATAGGCAACTTCCAGCCACCCAGCTTTCAGGTAGGTTCCTGGCAGGTGCTCAGTGGTATATACTGTTAGGACCCCACATCCCAGTGGGAAGAACAATGCTTAGAGAGGGAAGAATTTGTCCCAGTTCCTACAGCTAACAACAAAATCCTGAGTTATGTGTCATTTCTATCTAATCCAAAGTTCATGGTCTCAACCTCTTCACCATCTGTCTTATGGTATGATCAGTTTGAGCTGTCATGAGTCCTCAGAGGAAATGCAAGGTGGCCTTTCTAGTTCTTTAAGATTGTGAAGTGCCTAGAGTGCAGTCCTCAGACCAAGTAGGCCTTGCTTGCCCTCAGCTGACATTTCTGGTCTGTCCCTTCCTTAGGGTAGACTCAGATTTTATTTTGAACCAGAGGAATCAAGACCATGTTCCCTCATATCCAGGGTAATGGTGGGTGGGCCCTCAGAAAGGAGGAGGAGCAGCTAGTATGTCCTCAGATTCAGCGGTGGCAGACACTACCACATGCCCTCCCCCTGAAGTCTCACCCCAAATTCCATATGGCTTCACTTTTTGTCATTCCCATTTTAAAGATGGACAAATGAGACTCTGAGGACCAGGACTTGTCCTGGATGATGGAGCCAGTCCACCATAGGCCAGAGGCAGGGTCTAGGTACATGTAGAAGACACTGTGCCCTCCCTGCTGGTCACACTGCTGGTCTGTCAGTCACCTTCTCTCTGTCTTCACCTGGTGAAGGGTGCCATGTCCTCATTTCTCCCTCATGGAGGGACACCAGTCATTGTAGACCAAAGCCTTAACTCCAAATTTAATCATATTCTGAAGTATTGGGGCTCAGTGCTCAGCATGTGAATTTGGGGGATTCAATTCAGCCCAGAAACAGCCCAGGCTTGACATCGTCTATCCTCACCATTGTCCACACACTCAGCCTGTGGTCACCTGAATCTCCACACCCCTCTTCCTTACTTCTTTCCCAACCCTAGCCACATATGTCCATCCACCAGTCTGCCTGTACCTGTGGTCCCCAAACCAAAGTTTTGTTTGATGGACACATGAGCAGTGGGTACTCAAGCACCCCCAGACACCACCCTAAACATGACAGAGAACCCAGATATACCTGTATGAGACTTTAAAAAAGTTGTCTCTGCTGGAGTAGGGATAGTCTTGGGAGAGATACATGTGGAGGGCACCCCAGCATCTGAGACAGGGAAGAGTGAAGCTGGACATATAACACGGCTGTGTGCTCCTCCCTCCTGTCCAGTCACCCCAGGTCCCTGACAGACTAGGCTCCAGGAAAGCTCAGGAAGCCACCTCCAGGTATTCTCACCTCCACCAACCTGAGGAGCCCCTTGAGAACCTGTACTCCTTGTGTCAGGTTGGAGTAGGGTTTGAAGAGACACAGATGGGAGAGACCTAGGCCCAGGGTCACCCCCTAGCTGGGAGCAGAGGGGACAGCAGGGAAGAATGGCCTCTTCAGGTTCTGGGGAATGACAAGCATGTCCCTGAGATTCCCAGAAATGCTCACAAGTCAAATGGTCAGCCTTCTGATACCCCGCCTCAACCCATCTGAGTGTAAGAGCCAAGATCCCTTCACCTCCTTTGAGGTGGCCTGTGTCCCACACATGGAGGCCCTGCTCAGACCTGGCTGTGGGGAGTCTGACATGATAGCCTGTGGCATCTGACCTACCATCTGCCTTCCCTGGTCAGTGGGCTGCCAGGCTAGGGGCATGGGGCCAGCATTCCAACCCCTCAGGCGCACCCCACCAGCAGCTGCTGGGAAGTGGCTGCTAGTTCTCCCTGCATCCTGAGGTCCCTTATGCCCAGCTTCTTCCACTTCTACTTCACACATGTTGCTGCCCAGAGTGGCTCTGTGCCTCCATCCTACAAGTGCTTCCTGAAGAACCCAACCTGCCTCCATCCCATTTCTGAGCACTGGGAAATGAAGATACATCTGAGGAAGTTGAAAGTCAGAGATAAAAATATTTGCCTGAACTTCATGAGCAGCAGGAGACTAAACCACACCAGCCTGTCTCCCACACTGTTTTGTGAAGCGTCTCACACACCCATTTTTCACCACACACCAAGCCTCCCTCCCCCTGATGACTCACTGCTGTGGGACCCTATCTGCCCTTGGGCTCCCAGATACCCCTCCATTCCTTTTGCTTCTACCCAATGCAAAGCACTCCTGCGCTGGAAGGATCTGCAAGGAAAGACGAGCATTGCTCCCTGGTAGCTGGAATCTCTATACAACCCTCAGTGGCTCACTTTGATGCAGACAGGGTAACAGACTTAGAAACCTACTCTGAACCCACAGCACAGTGCAGACTTGTATCTTGCACTAAAAGAGAAACTTGTGTTTGCTTGCAGAAGGCTCCTACCAGCAGAACTGCCACAGGGAGGGTGGAGCAAAATGTTTGCAGAGCCACAACTTACATAGAACTGTGGCAGTTTATACTGTTTTTCATTCTGTGGTTCCTGTGAGTTAAATTTGCTTATCACATGCAAGAGAGCTCCCCTTCTGAACTGCAATTCAGCTCAGTAGTCCTAGGAGCAGAACTAAATTATGATGGTGCAACTGGGAAAACTCTCATCCCTTCTAAGTTGTGCAGAGAAAAACAAACATGTTTTTCAGTTTATTGAAGCACTAATTACAATAGTTAAGATATGGAAACAACCCAAATGCCCAAATAGATGACTGGATCAATAGGGTGTGGTATAGATACACAATGGCATACTATTCAGTAATCAAAAAAGATAAACTAATGCCATTTGCAGCAACATGGATGGAGCTGAAAGGGATCATGCTCAGTGAAACAAGTCAGAAGAAAAAAGAAAAATATTGGATGGTTTCACTTATACTAGGAATATAGAGAAGCCAAACAAGGGATCAGGAAAAAAAACTATCAGGCAAACTGTAAATCAGGAGAGGGAAGAGCACAAGAGACTCTGGTGATAGTTTGTGGGTGATTTGGTAGTGGGAATTTTGGGTGGACTACATCTAAGAGGAGAAATCAAATGTTGTACGAAAATGAACAATCATGTTAATATATATAGATATAAAGATACATACACACAGAAATTTATTTTTTATTACTATTAAATTTTTTTATTTATATATATTTGACATCAATTGTAATCCCCATGTATTCCCCATCACCATTATCACCTGTGCACCATCACCTCGTCCCCTGTGCTCCTGTCTACCCTAAACGGTTCCCCCTTCTCTCCCCACCAAGTGTCCCCAATTTGTCCTTGCCTTCTCATTTTTGGTTTTTGTGTCTTTATTGTTGTTATTATTATTGTTATTGTTCTTATTCCTTTCCTTGATCTTTATTTGGTTCCCTTAATTCCTCCTAGGAGAGGAACGATCTGGTATTTTTCTTTTGCCTTCTGACTTACTTAGCTGAGCATCATCCCCTCCAGAGCCATCCATGTTCCTATGAATGCATCTAGTTTTTCATTTCTGATTGCTGAATAGTATTCCATCGTGTCTATATACCACAGCTTCCCGATCCACTCATCTGTTTTTGGGCATTTAGGTCGTTTCCAGGTCTTACCTATTATAAAGAGTGCTTCTATAAACATAGGGGTACAGGTATTCTTTTGAATCTGTGTATTTGTGTCTTTTGGGTATATTCCTAGGAGTGGGATTGCTAGATACTATGGAAGTCCCATTCTTAGTAGACTGAGGAACCGCCATACTGCTTTCCATAATGGTTGGACCATCTTGCATTCCTACCAGCAGTGTAAGAGAGTTCCTTTTTCTCCAC
>JAGFMF010011442.1:49217-95283 GCA_019455555.1 Galemys pyrenaicus
TCTAATTATTCTTTTGATTTCTGCTGTGTCTGTTGTGATTTGTCCTCTTTCATTTGTTATCCTGTTTATTTGTGTACTCTCCCATTTTTTCTTTGTTAGGCTAGCTAGGGGTTTGTCTATTTTGTATTTTTTTCAAAGAACGAGCTTTTGGTTTCATTGATCTTTTGGATCATTTTCGTAATTTCTAGTTCATTTATTTCTGCTTTGATTTTTATTATTTCCTTTCTTCTACTGGCTTTTGGGTTTTCCTGTTGTTCTTTCAGGTGTGAAGTTAGATTGTTTCTTTGTGTTCTTTCTTGTTTCTTAATGTGTACCGGTATTGCTATATAATTTCCTCTTATAACTGCTTTTGCTGTGTCCCAGATATTCTGTAGAGTTGGAGCCTCATTATCATTCATCTCAAGGAATTTTTTAATTTCTTCTTTGATCTCCTCCTTGGTCCAGTAGTCTTCCAATAGTGCGGGTTTCAATCTCCATGTGTTGGTGGGGGGGGGGTTCCTTGTTTTATTTTTGTGGTAAATTTCTAGCTTGATGGCTTTGCACACACAGAAATTTAGAAAAGCAAAGTTGATTCCTTGGAAAATAAACCCTGATCCCTCACCCACAGTTCCTGGAGGACAGGCTTGGGAAACATGAAAGCAGTTTTGAGCAAATAGACTTCCAGGGATCTGCTTCCCATACCCACTAGAGAGTTCCAGAGCATTATTTGCACCCCTGCCCAACAAGCCAAGACTCTATGCTCTGTCCACAGGTTGAGGCTTTCCCAGTCCCCAGTGTCTTCATATCAACAGGAGTCTTCCAGTCACCAAACTTCCAGGCCAGATCTCTAGTACCACTCACATCTGATATTACTAAGATTTTGTACCAACCGGAGCGACACCTTGGGCACCAGTGCCCTATGTCAAAGGTCAAATTAGAATGGTCCCCATGTCATCCCCCTGTGATAGGACCTGATGTGTTTGATGGTGAGCCAAGCACCCTGGCCTGACACACAGCTGGCATCTCTCTTCAACCCATCTGCTGTGCATGGGCTTCTCCCTGCCCAGACTACAAGGCCCTCCAAAGCCCCCCTCTCCAGAAATTCTCTTTGACCACCCTCCTAGCCCAAGGGACCCCTGCCCTATCTGACTCACAAGCATTAAACATGCAATGTGTTCCCAACTGACTGGTGTGCCTGCCAACCCATGCCACACTGAGAACCCAGGGCTCAGCTCTGCTCTCAGCTTAGAGGTTATGGTGACTGGTAAGAGGATAGCCCAGCCATTCTGCATGGACAATGTTTATTAAGCCAATAACCAATAAAGTTACTGAAAATATGAAGAAACAAAGGCAAATAACAGAATGGGTTTCATGGAAAGTGGGAGTGGGGGGTACTGAGCAGGAATAGTCAGGAATGATTGATCAGGAGAGGTGACACTGAGATACCTGAAGCCCCCACACACACACAAACACACACACATATATGCACCTCCTGGAATAGTGAGAGGCTTAGAATTGGGAGATTTTTGTGCTCAGATCTACCTCTGAGCCTCATGTGTCATCATCAGTGGTGGAAACATCACACAGAAGTGCCTTAAGGCTGCTCAGGTTTCCCTAAGGCCTGGAACCCAGGTTGGTGCTCATCGCTTCTCTTCCTTCTATGACAAAGTCATGGGCAGAACTCACTGCCATGTTCTTCTTTTTGGATTCATCTGCAAAGGACATGGGGAACTTGTGTAAGAACTACTATGAGAATTTAAGATGCAGTATAAAGGTGAATTCAGGTGTCACATCACCAGTTCTGATAACAACTGATGCAACCATAAACGATGAAAAGGGTCATATTTTGGTTTTATGTTATCGCAGGTGATGTTGTGCAGATGCATCTTGAAGTCATTTCTAAAAGAGCACAAAGTAAGACACTCATGTGACAACAATTGCTCTTAAAATTTGGTGATGTTAAAATGCTATAAAAATGGAGTGCAATATAAAAGAATTACATTCTTTTAATTGATATCAAAAACCAGCATGCATAAGTTGCATTTACAGCCCTGTACAGTGACACCCTTGTGTGCACAAGATCACCTCCCATCAAGGGTCCCTGTTTGTCAGATAGTCACCATGGGCTTGTTGATGGCAATAGTGCAGCTTGCAGGCCCCAGCTAGCCAGCTTCCCTGCTGTTTATTTCTGTTCCATCATCCGCTGATGATGTGTCAGCTTCCACCTGTGATTTAGCCACTGTTGCTGTTGGGCCACAAGTTGCTTCTTTGACTCTCCCTGTCACCCCATTAATGCTGTCTATCCATTCAGCAACTCCTTTCACTCCTAGTCAGTGGCAGGAAAACATTAAAATCACTCATGCCTTCTTCCCTTAAGTTTGCTTAAAATGCATTGATTATTTCCAGGCTTGATTGCATTTGTGCCTCTGGATAAATGCTCATTGACTGAGATGCCTGTTAAAATGCTTGCTTTCTCCAGAGGACTCCATGTCTTTGCGTTTGAGCACAGCTCAATTAAGTACCTTTATGATGGAACTCTGTCATCATGTCCTGAATGATGTGAAGGGAAGGTCTTCCTTAAGTGTTTGCTGGATTTAATTAAATTGAATTTGTGATGATATGCATGGCCCATCCCCTCCTGTTGAGTGATGTGCTGAGCCTGCCCAAACTACAACGAGAGTCCATCTTAAGTGAGCAGAGCTGAGAGAGGGGAATGAAGGTCATGGGCTGTGGGGATGAAGGATTGAGTGACACTGGATCATCAATCACAGATACAGACTCTTTCCATCACCCGGTGGCTAGTTGACTGCCTAGGCTAGCATCGTGTCCTCAGGATCTTGGGGTGGGGGAGGTTGTGAGCACCCCATATTCTGGGGTCACCTTAGGTCCTGCCTTCAGCTCTGGTTTCTCAGTTTGAATCTCAATCCTTCCAACTCCCCTGATTACAAATTAAATGAACTTATTCAAGTTCTCAGACTGCTAGAAGGTCTTCTGTTTTAGCCCTTCAGTAATCTGAGGAGCTCACTGGACAGTGCTGACCATGTACAAGTGTTCTGCCAAATTGAGAAACTCAGAGAACAGAAGACATTTTCTGTGTGAGCTCAGAGGTGTGACTTCCCTTATCTTTTTCTCTTTCTGAGGCATGCACAGTGTCAATGCCCAAAACCACCCCTCCTTACATAGTGTGCATCTTCCCTGCCCCACCTTCCCAGGGGCTGCCTTAGCACCATTCTCTCCGAGTGTTTATTGGGCTTGAACAGTCAGCATGAACAAGGAGTGGTTATGAGCCTCTACCACCATTCAGTTGGTTCACCACTACAGTCAGCTCCTGAACTACCAAAATGCTCTTCACTTTACTGTGGCTTCAATTATTTCTCAATAAATGACTCAAAAGTGAGTATTTCCTTAGGGCCCAAAAGTAAGTGCTCCCTCACTTACATGCTTTCTCTCTCTGTCTTATTCTGTCTTTGTCGTCTCTTTCTCTCCCCTACCACATGACCATCATGATTCTGCTTACTAATCCTCCACAAGTCTTATAGAATGGGAGTCCACCTGAGGGGCACTTACTAGCCCTGACCCTAAAAGCCTGCCCCCATTAGGACATAACCTGACTTCAGAAACATCAAGGTTGCTTTGGCATTTCCTAATTATTCCTGAGGCCTGAAGCAGAAGTGACCCCACAGGAGAAACAAGAGAAGGACACGTAGTCCAGGGGGCTACATCCAAAGACCTCACTTGCTGGATTAACAAGATGTCCAGGCTTGACTAGGCCCATTTTGAAGTTTTGTCACTTGGTCATTGGTAGACAGTGTCCTGGGGATAGTCATGGACAGGCAAAGGGCTGAGGAGATTAGCATATCCCAAAAGGCAAACTGAAGTGATTTGTGGACTGTGGGAATGACCACATTTAGGGGTCCCACCTAGAAATATTGGTGACTGGAAACTCAAAGTTCATCAGTGTGCCTTCATGATATGTGGTTACCTCAGTCCTTGTGCTGAGGTAGGGAAGGCTTTCACTTCAGGAGGTGCTCAGTGCCTAAATTACCCCCAGCTCAGAGTATGAATCTAGAAGCTTTCTCCAAGGGTTGCAGGATGGGTCCCAGGAAAGAGACAGCAAGCCAGCACGTAAGGACAGAACTCTGCTGTTTCTATTGTTTTAAGAGGCCAGTAAATACAAGATTAGATAACCATGATGTCTCTAGGTCCAGACACTTGCTCTCATAAGTTTCCTTGGTCCATAGTTTTTTGTCACTATTTTTTCGTCAGCCTGTGCATTCCTGAACCATTTCTTGGTAGCTTATCAAAGTGGCTATAACAGAAGAAGAAGCTACTGATCCTGACCAGGTCAAACTGGAGCTGTGACTGTGGGCACACAGTCTCCATGAGATGTTCACCCAAAAAATGATCATAAGCCATGCACAATCACTGAGCTGCAACTAATTGGTTCCCACAGCTGGCTACAAGAAGTGGCCCACACCCAAATAGACTAATGGCCTCTGGCCAATTCCACTCTCTTTGCTTTCTCAGCCCATATAGTTTAATTTCTTTGTTCTCAAACCCCAGTCCTAAAACCTATATAGACCCCAAGTCCTGGTGCCTAAGAGATATCTGCTCTTTATTTAAGGAAGACTTCATGGAGTTAATTTCTTGCTCTGTCACTTTTCAACAACTCTTTAACCAGCAGCTTGGACACCTCAATCTAATCTTAGCTTTGAGGTATTCAAGGGTCCAGGTCCTCTTGAGGATTCTTCATTACCAGTAGGTGAAAACACAGGCCAAAGCAGTACTTGCATTACCAATGACCTGGATAAGACTTTCTGGCTACACAAGGATAAGGGGAGGAGCAGTGCCTACAAATGGAACTGAAGACCTAACTTTGGCCCCCCAAGGGTACCTTTACCACACCTGTCCCCTCCGTGCTCTTGGTCACACTGACCCCTAGGACATGCCCTATATAGTTCAGTTCCCAGCTGTACTCTCTGACCCCCAATCCATATAGGTATAAACTAAAGATGGACAAAACCCCAAAGGTCCAGAGAAGTGCAAACTCACCACCAAGCCCGGCCTGTAGCCTGGCCTCATGAAAACTCAGAGCTCTTCTCCTCCCTCAGTGTGAGACATGTGCATCTATCCAATGACTCGTCAACAGCATTTATTGCAGCCCCACCACCATTACTCCTGCCATGGATGCTGAAGTGCTGAAAATGAGTGAACATCAGCAGTGTGAATCTCAAAACACAACAGTGAGTAAAACAGTCAAGTTACAGATGATACATAGATCCATTTAGTTCTGGTCCAAGGGAAGAAAAATAAAGAAAGTGTTCCTGGTGTTGTAGGTATGAGTACTAATTCAGCCCTGTGCTAGTTGTTGAAGTGACTGTGAATTGCTCTCTATTTTACTATCTTCTGGGGAACAGACACATTATTTATGCATTTGTGTATTTTCCTCAAAATTATTCATTTGGAAAACAGAGTAGATTATACATGTTTTTTTTTCCTCATTTTATTTTGTTTTTAAATTTATTTTTAATGAAGTACCTTTTACTGACATGCTTGTTAATTTTTTGACTATAGGATTTCTCTCCTCAGAGTGATCACCATATTTCTCCCACCACCAAAGCACCCATACTCCATCACCATAGTACCTTGTGCTCTACCCCATCCTGTTTCACCCCTTGCCCATCACCCTCACCTCCTAGATACCTCAGATCTATGATAAGCTTTCAAGTCTTATCTTTGTTTGATAATTTGGTTTCACTGTATTCTATTTATAGATGAAGCCATCCAGTACCTGTCTTTCTCCTTCTGACTTATTTCTCTTAGCATAATCCCTTCTAGCTCCACCCATGTTGCCCCAAATGGCATGAGATTATCTTTTTGACCATTGAGTAGTATTCCATTGTTTATATATGACACATATTATTGGTCTATTCATCCCTCTTGGGGCATTTAAGTTCTTTCCATATCTTAGTTATTGTAAATAGTGCTGCAATAAACATAGGAGTGCATATTTCCTTTCAAATTAGTATTTTTGTGTTCTTTGGGTAGATCCCTAGAAGTGAAATTGACGGCTCAGATCACAAACCTATTTTTAGTGATTCAAGGAATATCCACATAACTCTCCATAGGGACTGGACCGGTCTACATTACACGCTCTTGGCAGCATTTGTTTCTTAGTTGATTTTTTTTATTTTTTTTAATATAAATTTTTTAAATTTACATATATTTGACATCAGTTGTAATCCCCATGTATTCCCCATCACCGTAACACCAGTGCACCATCACCTCAGTACCCCGTGCTCCCGTCTGCCCTCTTAGTTGTTTTTTTATATGGAACATTCTCACGTGCCTATTTAGCTCTCTTGCCCACTTTTGACTGGGTTGTTTGTTTTTTTGTTTTTGTTTTTGTTCAGTTGTGTGAACTCTTTGTATATCTTCAATATCAATCAGTCAGATATATGGTGTGCAAATAATTTCTCCCATTTAGTAGGGTGTCTCTTTGTTTTGGTCACATGTAGTTCCAGTTGTCTTTATTCTCCTTGCTGCTGGACATAAATATGCAAAAATGTTTCTAAACTTTATGTCATGGAGTGTTTTGTGTATGCTTTCCTCTCTATAATTTTTTTGTTTTGTTTTTAAGTCTTTTATCCATTTTGAGTAGGTTTAAATGTATGGTATGAGTTAGAGGTCTAGTATAATTTTTTTTTTGCATGTAGCAGTCCAATTTTCCCAGCACCATTTATTGAAAAGGCTTTCCTTGTTCCAGAATATAAACTTTGTCATAGGTTAGTTGTCTATAAAAGCTTGATTTTATTTCTGG
The DNA here is from genome assembly GCA_019455555.1 of Galemys pyrenaicus. Lineage (NCBI taxonomy): Eukaryota > Metazoa > Chordata > Mammalia > Eulipotyphla > Talpidae > Galemys > Galemys pyrenaicus. The sequence continues at coordinate 56,017 of JAGFMF010011442.1, forward strand.
GTTCTCAGTTCTATTCCATTGGCCTGTGTGTCTGTTTCTGTTCCAGTACCATGTGGTTTAATTATTTTAGCTTTTTAAAGTACTGTGAATTCTGAAAGTGTGACACCCCCACTTTTCTCCTTTTTAAACAGGAGAGCTTTGGCTATTCTTTTGTAGTCCTATATGAATTTCAGTAATATTCATTCCATTTCTTTATAGAATACCATTGGTATTTTTTAAAAAATATTTATTTATTGAATATAGTTATCAGAGGTGGTGGGTAAGGGCATGAGGAATTTGAGGAAGGTGGTCTAAAGATTCAAAATTCCAGTTATAAGATACGTAAGTATTAGGGATGTAAGGTACCACATAATATCTATAATTAACAATACTGTGTGATACCTAGGAAAGTTACTAAGAGAGTAACTCTTAAGAGTTCTCATCACAAGAAGAAATGCTTTTTCCTTTTTTTTCTTCTTTGTCTTCTTTTTATTGTATTTATTTGAGAGATGGATGTTAGCGGAAACTTTTCTGATAATCATTTCACAATATATGTGAATCAAGTCATTTTATATGCTTTTAACCTATATAGTAATGTGTGTCAATTATTTCTCAATAAATTTTTTTCCAGTTTCTTTTGTTTTTTTGCCATTGGTATTTTTACTGGGATTGCAATGAATCTGTAAATAGCTCTGGGTAGGATGATCATTTTGATAATGTTGATTCTTCCGACCCATGAGCAAGGACTGTATTTTCTTACTTCCATTTCTTTGTGTCTTTTATCTCTTTTAACAATGATTTATCATTATAAGGCCTTCACCACCTTTGGTAATTTTATCCCAGGTATTTAACTTCTTTTGGTGAGACAATAAAAGGGATGAATTTCTTAATTTCTTCTTCTAGCTCATTGTTTGCATATAAAAAGGCAACTGATTTTTTTGTTTTGATTTTGTATCCTGACCCTGTTGAACTGGTTTATCATTTTAATTAGTTATTCCGTGGAGTCTCTGTTACCTTCTATGCATATTATTATTATATTGTCTTCAAATTATGATGGTTTTACTCTTCTTTTTCTTTTTTTTCTCTTTATTTATATGTTTGACATAAATTGTGGTCCTCATAGATTTCCCACCACCATTTCACATCTCAGTTGCTTGTGTTCTATTTGCCCTCAAAGCATTCCCTCCTTCCTCCCCACAAAGTGTCTCTGATTTGCCCTTCTCTTTTTGTTTTTGTTGTGTTTGTTTGTTTGTTTTGGTTGTTGTTATTATTCTTTTCCTTGGTCACTTGTTTGGTTCCTTTATATTCCTCCTAGGAGTGAAACCATCCAGTATTTTTCTTTTGCCCTCTGACTTATTTAGCTGAACATAATCCCTTCTCGCTCCATCCATATTTCTACAAATGACAATTTTTATTCCTTTTGTAACTTTTTCTTCCCTAATTGTTCTAGCTAAGACTTTTAATACTATGTTGAATAGTGGTGGTGAGAGTGGACATCCTGTCTTATGCTAGGTATTAGAGGAAAAGCTTTTAGTTTTTCATCACTGATAATGATGCTAGCTCTGGGTTTGGCATATATGCCTTTTATTATGTTAAGATATGCTCCATTTATCCCGTTTTTCTAATATTTTCATCATAAATGCATATTGGAACTTATCAAATGAGTTCTCAGCATCTATTGATAAAAGCACATTGTTTTGTTTTGTTTTCCTTTTTGTTGATGTGGTAAATTACATTGATTTTCAGATGTTGAACTATCCTTTGGTTCCTGATATAAATCCCACTTGACCATCATGTATAATCCTTCATTGGATTTGGTTTGCTAAGATTTCATTGAGGACTTTGCATTTATGTTAATAGGGAGATTATTCTGTAGTTTTCTATGTGTTGTCTTTATTTGGTTTTAATAGTAGTATAATGTTGGCGGTTATGAGTTTGGAAGTGGTTTTTTTATTATTATTTCTTTGATTTCTTCATTAATCCCATGGTGTGTTTTAGTAGTGTGTTGTTCAATCTCCATGGATTAGAGGATTTTCTTGTTTTCTTTTTATAATTGATTTCCAAGTCGATTTCTTTGTGGTCAGAGAAGAGAGTTGGTATTATTTCAATTTTTATGAATTTTTTGATATTTCTTATAAACCAGTACATGTTATATACTGGGAAATGATCCATATACACTTGAGAAAAATGTGTATTCATCTTTTTAAGGATACAGTGCTCTATAAATGTTTCTTAAATCCATGTGGTCTAGTTCTTTGATTAGGGCGATTGTGTCCTTCTTTATTTTTTCTTTGATCTGTCCATTAGTGAGAATGGGGAGATTGTTGAAAACAATCTCCAACCACATGTATTTTTTACAATGTCTCTTTTCAAATTTGATAATGATTGTTTTATGTATTTTGGTGCTCCTTTGCTTGGTGAGTAAATATCGATATTATTGAATGTTATGTCTTCCTGTTGTGTTGTTCCATAATCATTATATAGTGTTCATCCCTGTCTCATGTTACCTTTTTAGATTGGAAATCTATTTTATTTGGTTTAAGTATTGTTCTCCCTGTCTTCCTGTGGGTGCAATTTGCTTGTAGAATTGTCTTCCATCTATTTTCTTTCAGTGTATTTTTGTCCTTGGAACTGAAGTGTGTTTCCTGGGGGCAGCAGAAAGTTGGATTCTGTTTCCTAATCCCACTAAATAGTCCACATCTATTTTTTTTAATGTTTAAATTTAATTATTTTATTTTATTTATTTATGCTTATAACAGCTGGCCAGAGGTGCGAAGTGAGGGGGTAAGAAGATTCACCAGAGACAGAGTGGGAAACAGACTGGAGGAATGACTTAAATACACTGCTGAGGGGAGCAATGGGTGAGACAGGAGAGGTCTGCTGTGCCATGTGGGTCGGCTCCCTGGCCAGGGATTGAACTCATGCTACAGAGGCTGCCAATAACTTCATTGTGCTGAGACTTAACCCCTTGCACCACCAGGGAGGCTCCACATCTTTTTAATGTTGATTTCAGTCTATTGGCATTTAGAATGGTTATTGATAAATGAAAATTTGCTACTGATATTGTCCTTAGATTTTTAGTTTATTTAATTGCTTGTTCAGTTCTCTGAGTTTATTCCTTTCTTTGGTAAATACTAAACTTCCTTTTAATATTTGGATTGATTGCCAAATTCCCTAAGATTTGTTTGTCTGAGAATGCTTTGTTTCTTCCTTATATCTGAAGGAGAGTTTTGCAGAATAGATTACTCTTTGTTGGTAATTTTTATCTTTAAGTATTTTAATGTTGTTCCATTCTCTTCTTGCCTATAATATTCTTCAGAAAAGTCTGATTCTAGTCTAAGTGGAGTTCCTTTAAAAGTTAACTGTTTTCCCCTCTTATCAACTTCATTATCTTTTCTTTGTCTTGGACTCTTCAAAATTTGTCTTGCAATAGGTTTCATTTAGTTTAGGTAGATTGGTTTTCTTTTAGCTTCCTGTATTTGTATGTTTGGTTCATTCTTAAAGATTAGGAGGTCTTCTTCCCTTATAGCTTTAAGTAATTTTTCAGTTCCCTTCTCTCTTTCTTCTGGGATGCCTGTGATTCTTATATTTATTTTCATTATGGTGTCAGATAATTATCAAAGTGTTTCTTTATTTTTACCCCTTGTGCATCTCTCTTTCTATTTTGATTCTTTCCTCAATATTGTCTCCAAGATCACTGATTCAATTGTCCATTTTGGTTTATTCTACTTTGTTGATTTTCTCCAGAATTTTTCATCTCCTCCATCAATTTTTCTACATGTTGCAATTCCATTATTTTCTTATTCAGTGTTTCAATTTTGATCTTTCATTGATTGTGTTTCTCATAGCCTTGTTTTTCTGATTTTTCTTGCATATCTCTAATCTGTTTTTCTGAATTTTGTTTGTAGTACTCCAATTCTCTGATTTAGGTAACTTTGAATTCTGCGTAGAAAGAAAAGTTCTTTCATGTCTTTGTGGTTTGGTTTTGGAGATTTTTTTTTCTTTTTGTGGACTTCCCTGCTCATTTGTTTTTCTGGTTTACTCTCCTATGATTGGGGCTCTTTGAATGTATGTGCATCCTTTTGTCCCACTCTTTTGGGAGTTTACCAGCTGGTGGACATGGCTGGGACCTTATTGGGTTTAGAGTGGTGATGGAAGCTCATCCCAAAACTCATCTGGATCAAGTTTGCACAGCATCTGGGGCTGTGCAGCGTCAGGGCTAGGGATATGGGCAGCTGTGAAGCTCACCCTGAGGCTCATAGGAACATAAATATGTGCTAATCTGATTAAATCTTATGCTCTCAAGACAATCCCTTTGAAGGAGGTAGGTGAAGTAGGTCGGTGGAAACCTCAAGAAACCAAGGCTCAGGGAAGCCAAATGGAATTGATCTCAGCAAAACATCTCACCAAAATGGGAGTCTCCCTAGTAACCAAAATGGAAGGATACCTAGAAAATTTTGGATTTTCCCTACATCTGAGAATCAACCATGAATTTAAAACAAACAAGTAAACAGGTTTGGTGAGGGAAGTACATTTTTTATCATCTACCTGCCTGAAATCTGGCCCATCACATCACTTGAGATGGAGTTTCCTCCAAAGGGAGGCTACGTACCCACTTTACTTGGAAAATTGTTTACTTAAATTTTTTTAAAAATTAAGAAGAAAAAACTTCCTTGAGGTGCTTTGTTTTGTGACATTGCTGTGAGATAATAACCCGTGAGAAAAAGAAAATTACAGTCCATGCAAGTAAAGCAGAGTGAATGAATATTTCCACTATATCTATTTCAAGAGAGACAATGTCTTGCTGATATCTGTGAATGATGACATGGGGGATGAGCCCAATTAATCTTGGAGGCCTTGTCCCATCAGGGGTTCCCTGGTGTATGGCCTTTACTCATTATCCTGGCCTTCTGTGCCTAGGCAGTGACCAGGAAAACAGCTTTTATCATGGGGACAAGGAACAAGAAATGGAGTATCCCATTCCCTCCTTTTCATGGATGTTGATGAGATAAAACAAGTAAACCAAATAATTTGTGAAGCAACTCTCATTTCCTGATAACAAGGTTTTTCCAAATGTAAGTCCCTTTTGTTGACTTTACTATGTTGGACTTTGATACTGTTTAGCCATGTTCTCTCAACCTCCAATGCCAGAGGGGTCCAACTGGACTGTGCCTGAGGTTGAAAGTCACAGAATCAGGGAGTTCATGGTAAGAAACACCCTCAGTCGATCACACTGGGGACCATAATAACCCACGTCTTATCAACTGGGGACCATTCAGGTATTCTTTAGTTCTCTAGAAGATAGCTAAAATATAGAGAGGCTGATGCGAGGGCAACAATTAGCAAGGGGCAGTGGTATCCATTGGAACTGATGTCATCCACAGCTGTCACCTTTCTCACTTCTCCTTTTCTATCTCACTTCTGTAGCCCTCACCATCTAGCCAGACCAAGGCACTTTTTCCTCGCATGTTTCCAGCCTTCTCTGACACTATGAGAAGCACTCTGAATGCACCAGGGCTACTCTATTTCTACTTCTACCCCTCAGCCCAGTGAGATGTGAACTCTGAACCCTGTCAAGTTTTTCCTTTCTCCCAACTTTCTAGTTCCACTCAGCAACCTGTGGGTGACACATGGATTTGGAACCACTCCCCTCACTCCAAAGCACAGAGACCTAATTCAGTTTCCCCTGGGCTCTTGCCCACTTCCAACTCTGACGATGTTCTCAAGTGTATGATGGAGATAATACCCAACTGTGTGAATTTACTATGAGCCTATATATCCTTGTTCACATGTACAGTTGTAAGTACCATCAGTGCTATCACCTCTAACTCCACATGCTGGTGCCCTGGGGAAATCCTTGCCCTGCTGTCCATCCTGCAATTCTGGACTTTCCAGAGTGTCAAGGGTGAGAATCCACACAGTGGCCACAAGGATCCTCTAGGCTGCCACCTGCCTCACTAGTTCCTCCCTGATCATTGCTGAGCAGGACACAGCAATGCAGGTGCAGGGCAGTCTTTTTACCCAAACCCGGCAGAAGAATGTGGGGCAGTTTCCATTTGGGTTATTGTAGTAAAGCCGCTCTGAACGAGTATGTCTGTGTAGATTTTGTGAAACCATAGCTTCCATTTCATTAAGTGTATGTCCAGGATGGGATTGTTAACATCTTTTTAACTGGTTCCCTTGCTCTTCCTTCCCTTAGCCTCATTTCCTTACTTGTGCTCCCCAGGACCACCCCTAAAGTCTTTCAAACAAGTAATTGAAGGCTTAATTGGGATTCAGGTAAGAGGGGCCACAGCCATGAGATTGACTGGATTTAGAACTCAGTGTCTAAGTCCTGTACAAAGCCCACCTCCCTGACCTGCAGAGAAAAGAAACCAGGGCAAGGATCCTCTGAAAGTGGAGGCAAAGTCAGTGTCCATTAGCACCTAGTGAACTGCTGCCCAATGTCAACCCTGAGTCCTGGCCTTGACATAGACCCTAGAGCTGAGCCCAGAAGAAATAGACTCAACTCGAGAGGAAGCTCTTGTATCCACAGTGTTTTTTTTCAGAACAAGAAACATCCCAGTTAAAGACAAACCCATTTTCCAGAGGAGGGGAGGATGGCCTGGAGTTCACCAGAATGCAGAGAAGCTGATGTGCAGTGAATAGTACCAGGCAGTGGTGGACAAGGCATTCCTGAAGATGACATCTGTCAGCAACAGGAGCCAAGACCACCACATGTGACTTGGAGAAAAGACCCAAAGGCCCCTTAGGCTGCCATATCTTCTAGATAGAGAGGACTGTACCCCCCAGTCAGGATGGCCAGCTTCCTTCTGCCTTTCCCTGTGTCCTCATGGCCTCTCACAGCAGTGTCCACCTTTCCGTGGACCTGAGGTAGAATCAGTGGTGCCAAGTGCTGGGGCTGGGATGGCCAGACCTACAGAACTTATGACAAAATACAGACATCTGAGGCTGACCTGGGACTTATGAATCAGTGTATCTTGGATTAGGACCCAGGACTGTGTATTTTTAAAGAACCAAGGTGATTCTGAGGAGCAATCAGCCTTGGAAATTGTCACTTCCAGAGGCCCTGGGGTCTGACTCCAGCCACAGACTAGGGATACAATCAGATGCTCTCTTGGTTGTCATGAGAGAAGTGACCACTCTTCCCATCCCAGGTGCACCTCAGAAGACTTTATGCTTGGCCTCTGCCTACTGAGCCTGCCAGCCATGGCACTTACAGCCTAAGGAGTTATTGCTGCCATAAGCTGATGTCCTAGTCTGGCTTTCCTGGAGAGATGGCTGTAAATTCACACTGTCCCAGAGCAGTGACCTCCATCATCTCTGCCCCCATGCCCCACTGTGGCAACTGCAGTGTCACAGACCCCGTGGAAGGTAGAGTCCACTGAAGAGGGAAAGAGGAGGAATGGGCCTTCCCATGTATGTAAGAATGAGTGTGTGAGTGTGTATGTGAGTGTAAGCTTGAATGTAAGTGCATACAGCATGATTGCATATGGATTATATAATATAAATATGATAAAACAAGTATGAATGACTATGGATGCAAGAACAATACACTGGAGAGGTGGGGAAGGAACACTCTAGCAGGTAAACACAGTCCCCAAGGTAATGACAGGTTCACACACACTGTGTCTCCAAAGCACATGATGGGAAGAGCTGGGAACCCTGAGAGGCCAGAGGTTGAGACCAAGCCTGGGCCCCAGTAGCACTGCACATTCAGCCTGCACCACTAACCCCTTGTATTCCCCCAAAGTCTTGCAGCAGCAATAGAATGAAACCTTATGAGCTTGACTACACACTTTGGAGATTAGGGCTCTGGTGTGGCTGACTTGTGGGCAGTGGAGCTCGGCCGTGCATGCAGTCAAGTGCCTCTCAGGACAAAGACAGTCCTGAGATGCTCACAGTCAAGTGAGATGACAAGGGCCTCGAGAGAGGACAGATGACACTCAGGGATGAGAAGGGCCCAGGGAGACCTTCTGGGAGGAAACATCAGACAGGTTTCATAGTGAAGGGGGGAGAGGTGAGCTAAGCCCCTTCCAGAAGAGAGTAGCATGGACTAAATCTGGAATGAAACAATGTGGAAAGAGGTAGGGGGCAGGGGTTTTCTAGTAGGCTGGGGTGCCAATTGAGGACTCTGAACATGTATTAAGAAAATTAAAGACCATGTAGCATTTAGCAATGGGTAGTGTCAAGGCGTAGCGCAGCCATCCCACATTCACTGTTGACTTGGGGATGGACAAGGAATCTTGGGACCTTCAGTAGATATGGCAGGCCTTTAATGCTGAAGCAGGGAGCCAGATACAGGAAGACCAGCAGGTAGAGAGGCAAGCAGGCAGGTAAGCAGCAAACTGAGTCCCCCAATCCCATTCAAATCTAGTCCCTCCCCCCTCCTCTCTCTGTCTCTGTCTCTGTCTCTCTGTCTCTCTGTCTCTCTCTCTGCTCATATCATCTCTTTTAATCTCATATGATCTCCCTGAGGGATCCACACGAATAGGTGTGCACACCCCATGCTCTCTGGCTTCTTGGATCAGGTGTCCTAATTACAGGTGCACATGCCCTAGGCTAATGCTTCTCAGCCAAACATCTGTGCATGCCCATGCTTAGGTTGCCAAGCATTTGTTTGTTTGCTTGTTTTGTACCAATATGATATCATGAGTTGATGCAGTGGAACCTAGTAGGAAGCAAGCTAGCTGGTTAAAGAGGCTGGTGGTGGGAAAGTAGAAAAACGCCTGAGCCACACTCCATTTTCCCTGTATGAGGTCAGAGCAGTGCTTTGCTGCAGGAGTCTGGGGGGTGGGTTGGGGCAGGAAGACCAAAAGAGAGAAAGGAAGGATTCTGCAGCCCAAAATCTGGTGGTGAAGCAGCATGCTGGATGGGCTGTTCCTTTGCCAAATAGGGTCCTGGCCTCAGGGAGACAATCTGTGAGGCAGCATAGGTTTTAGGGAAGAAACCAGTCTACACAACTTCTAGCTCTGGAAGAATCAGTCCTCAACCCACATCTGCTCTCCTACTCTCAAGAGGTTCCTACTGACTCTAGATAGACCCACAGAGAAGGGGCCTTATATGTTTATTTTGTATTATTTAGACACTAGAAAGTAACCAGTTGGATTTTTGTTGCCCTTGGTGACTTAGACTTTGGGTGTCAGAGGTCTCAAGACTGAACAGATGGACCATCCTGTTCCACAGGTGCCCATGTGTTCTGGAAAGAGGACAGTTTAGATTTAGATCTGTTTTCAGTCCTGGTCTCCTGTGTATAAATATGTGACCTCAGGCAGCAATCTAATATCTGTTTTCCCCAGTAGATAAAAGGGCATTGTAAGTTCCCACTTAATGAATTAAAAATAATACACATCAGAACTAAGGACAGACTTGTCTCCAAAGGTCCCCAAGAGCTCTCTACATGGCTGTCCTCCCTTGTCACACACACCTATAACTACAAACACTTTCACAGTTGTGTCTGTGCCATGATAGTGTTTCCTTGCTGGTGTTTCTCTCATCCTGAGCCCCAACTGTCACCTCTGCACTGTGACACCTCTCACGTGACATTAGGGTCAGATGACAATGGATTTCCTGCCAAGGGAATGTGTGTGCGGCAGGTCAGCCAGCTCCTCATCCAGATTTCTGCAAGGTGGTTTAGCCTTCTCCACCTTTCTGTAGGCTGGATCCAGGTCTACACAGTAACCCCAGGGGATGGAGGACAAGAAGGACAGATCCCTGGGAGGAAACTTCAGATAGTGGAGAGCCACCTGCCAACTAGGAAGTCACATTCTGGACCCTTCAATGCTTGAGGAATAAAGCTCCATTTGAGATAGGGCATGTTGAGATGTTCTTACAATAGTAGCCAGCACAGCCCACCTGAGACAGACCCAAGTTATTTGCAGAAACTTACCAGGAGGGTGTCATCAAGGAATTCTGTCTACCTGAATAAAGCAAGAGGATTCAGATGAGAAGAAAGGGCTGTGTTCCTGTGATCTGGTCATGTCTGGGGCAAGCACATGCCCTGGCAAGAAAAGAAGTCAGACTACAGCACTAGCCCTTCCTGGGAGCTGATGGGTACAACCAGAATAAGGGAAGTGGGGAAGCTAGGCCACAGCTCCCTGTTCTGAAGACTTCACTTGCCTGAGTAAATATCTGACCACGTGTGACCATAATCATTTGATGTGATTAGGTCTAACAGTCCTACTTAGCCTAATGGGGAAAAAAAGTCTGTAAAAGCTGCAGGGAAATGCAGTGGTCACATCTCACTCTGATTGGGAACCCAGGGACGGCAGGGCAAGTGCATTAATTACAAAGACCTAGGCCCTAGGTGCATGTCACCACACTGCCACTGTGTGGGGTTAGTCAAACATTTGGCAGTCAGACATTAGTCCAGTCCACGTGTGGTCCTGCACAAGCCAGGAGACTCAACGGCCCTTGAAGGAGACCCCACAAGAGGTACACAGCTGCAGCCCCTGGACAGAACTCTCTTCTGAACGGGGACTGCTTTGGCTGGGTTTTCAGCACTCCAGTTTGTGCTTGAAGTCCAGTGACATTCAACCAAGTGTCCAGAATAAGCCCCCAATTTTCCCTGTCACCACTTCATTCTTTTTTACCACCAACATCCATGTATCCCCTTGTGCCCTTCCCTCCCCTTTTCCTCTTAGCCTCAGAGTCCTCAGGTGCTTATTAATCTCCACCAGTTTTTGAAAGTGTTTTTCATTGTTGAATTATCTGCTTTGTAAATGTCCAGTATTGGTCATTCTGACTTATCCTTATGCTGCATATATTTCTTTCAAATTTCCTTAATTTTATTGGAAACAGTTGCAGTTCATTCTGTTTCATGGATCTATAATACTCCATGTAGACTATATATCACTTCTTGATCCCATCACCTGTCAGGAGACATTTAGACTCCTCCCGTGTCCCTGCTATTTAAGTCATGCTGCTCTGAACATCATGAAACTTGTTTATGTTTTGATGCCTCATATTCTGTGGGTATATGTCCAAAAGTGGGATTGCCAGGTTGAACAGTATTTCCAATTTTAGTTTTTTAAGGTAAGTCCAAATTGTTTCCATAACAGTTTCACTAGTTTACATTTCCACCAAAGTGTGATAGGACTCCTCTTTCTCCACCTCTCCTCTCACACTTGTTGCCGGGGCTCTTTTAAATAAGTGCCATTGTCACAGGTGTGAGATGGCCTCTCACTGTGTTTAAATCAGTATCTCTCATGAGAAGTGATGATGAACATTTTTTCATATGTCTTTTGGCCTTTGGACATAATCTTGGGCAAATTTTCTGCTCATATCTGCTGCCTACCTCCCGCCACTTCTTAATGCTGGCCAGACAGTGAATGCAGCGAGCCCTGGACTCTGCCTCTGCTCCCAAGTAAGGGCACTGGCAGTTCTGGAACCCCAGCTCAGCCATTCTCTTGCTCTGTTACTCACCATCTCTGATCTTCTCTCCTGAAAACCAGAGATGATGGTTGTACTTATTTCACATGTTGCTGGGATGCTGGAGGGTGGGGGGAACCACATATGGCCCAGCTCAGTTACTTAAACATGGAACTGCCCCAAATTATCAACATCCTCTCCAGGCAGGAGGCCTGGACAAAACTATGTGAGTCACTGGTCTCTGCAAGCCTCCGTTTTCTCTTCTGCCTGGTGCGGAAGCATCTCTGCCCTGCCATTCCTGGTGGTCGAGCTGCAAGGACACACATGAAACACCAGGCCTCTGCATCCCTCAGGAAGGCAGCTGCCTGCATCCCAGCCAGGGAACATGATATAATTCTTGGGATGTCCCAGAAGGAGGAGGTGCTTGGAAACTAGGCGTGGGCCCCTTGTGCTCTGAGCTGGAGCTGGAGCTGCCTGAGCCTGCTGGGGGCAGAGAGTGACTAAAGTGAGCATGAAGGGCTCTGCTCACCAGGGCTCCGATTCCATGGCAACGCTCACCAGGAGCTCTCTTCCAGGATAATTAGGGAGTATTTATTCTTATTAAGTGTTCAAACCTCTCCTTGTCCAGGCAGGGACATGGCTCTCAAACTCTTGGGCTCAGCTCCAGGCAAGGCTGCCTGACTTGGCAGATTCTGCCTTTGTTCCCCAGGTTCCCAGGTACGGGGGCTGCAGGGGGTCTCAGAAGCTCTCTTGTGTTAGCACACTTCTTCCCTCCTCTGGTCTTCTCCCCTCCATTCTTTCTCCTACGCACCAAGCATCCAAGTGAGCCTCGGGCATCCTCCACCCCTACTGTCTTATCCGTCCTTTGCACATGAAGCTGTCATTGGCAGGCTCCTGCTGCTGCCACCTTCCCTTTCACATCATCATGCACAGTAGTCATTATTTGAGCTAAAATTGTGCAAAGATAGATTCCTTTTTAATCACATGAGGGCACAGGACAAGTAGGAACAAAAGCCAGGCTGTCTGAAACATCCTTCCAGGGGCTGCAGTGAGCTTGGAGACTAGGGGGTGGCATGGAGGAGGGCCAGGCTGGTCCAACTCAGGGGCTGCTCTCAGCAAGTGCCTCTGCATCTGCAGTGGGGTCAGCACTGCACCAGACTCATGCCTAGGAAGCTGCCCCTGGCCCCTGCAAGACAGCTCTTTGTGGGGACAGTGGGTACAGAGAGCAGACCCAGCAAGCCAGGCCACACTGCAAGTTGCCACACCACAGGCAGAAGTGCCACCCGGCTCCTGCAGCCCTGCCTCTTTCATGACTCATCCTTTTCCCCCACAGCAGTTGTTGGAGGCCTCAGCCACATAAGCCCCCTCCCATATGAGGGGTAACTGAACTGCCAGGCAGTGCACCTGCATTATCCTGGGATAAAATTACTTCCACCCCTTGCCCTTTCATTTCCTGAGCTACCTTTTGGCCTTCCATTCCCTCCTTCCCTGAGAACTCAGCAACCCAAGCTCAGGAGAGGCCACCCAGCGTGAACAGGGCTGAAAGCCAGTCACTCTATTTAGAAGGGCTCCAGTGAAGACAATGTTTCCATCTCCCACAAACTCCTGGTCCCATTTTCCCTTGCGGCCTGTAGGTGGGACAATACCTTTATAGACCAGGCCCTAGATAGGGTCACAGCCGAGGGCCATAGTCCCATAGTCCATGGAGTTGGTCTGCGCACCACTGTGGAGCACATTCAGGGGCATTTGGTATCTGGAGAATTCTCTGACACAGCCCCAGCTGTCAGCCTACCCCATCTTACAGTCTTTGGAACCATAGGGTCCAGGCAGACACTGGATCCTTGTCTGCAGGAAGTCATAGAGGGCTTCCAGGAGGAAGATGCCATGGGGAAAAGGTACTGGGTTTGAGTAGTGATGCTGTGCCGCCCCATTTTATAGACCTGGTCAGGGAGCCCCACTGAAGCACCCACAGTTTGTGCCAGATTTGCAGTTACCTGGGCTCGTTCCTCTGCTCCTCAAGTTTTATTCATGAATACCAGAAAGTGACCAGCTCATCAGTGACAGTAGAAAAGCATAGGGTCTTGACTTCCCATGTCCTAAGCACCAGACTACTGGAGACACTAGTCTGTCCTGGCGGGCCACTCCATGTTAAGAGACCTAGAAACAGACTTGCTGATGGCAAACCTTGGGACAGAGACAACTCAATGTTAGGAGCAGGTGGGAGGAAACCTCATCACTTGCCTGGATCCAGTGGGATGTTCCAAGGTGATACCCATACTCTTGGCCAGAACACTGGTAGTGTGGTTTGCCTGTCTTTTATTTCTTCATACCCTGCATCACTGGGCTTCCGGGCGATATGCCCTCCATTGCCAAAATCTACTTCATCTTTGCCTGGGGGCTGCAAACATTCTGTTCTATGTATCTCAGGGCCTGATGGGACCCAGGGCTCTCCATGACACCTTACATAGTGGGCTGGCCTACTTCTTGGGGGACAGTCCCCAGCCCACTCTCTGACCCAGAGGTATATATACCTGCATATCTAGTTTGTGCTACATGGGGTTTACCTCTTGAAAACGTAGGCTGATGAATTTATAAAGGTAGCTGTAATGACATATGTCTACCCCTGTGATCTTTCATGATGTGCTGCTACTTCTCTCTTCTGTGTCTTGTAGGGCTCTGGGCTACTGCATGGGGTCAGCCATCCTATGAGATCATGCCATGTAGGCAGAGCAGCAGGCCAGGCCTCCAGCTAGAGCAGAGAAACCAAGTCTGTCCAAATCCCTGACCCATTCCTCAAAACATTAAAAATGAATCTGCCATATATCCCAGCTATTCCACTCCTAGGAATCTACCCAAAGAGCACTAATTCCAAAGGAGACCTGTGCTTCTATATCTATTGAAATGCAGCACAATACACAATACAACAACCAAAATATGGAAACAACTGAAATACTCCAAAACAGATAAATGGATTAAGAAGACGTGGTATATACATAGTGGGATACTACTCAGTGATCAAAAAAATCAATTTATGCCATCTGCAGCAATATGAATGGAGCTGGGAGGGATTATGCTAAGTAAAATAAGTCAGAAGGAAAAAGATAAATGGTTTCATTTGTATAAAGAAACCAAACAAAGTGTGTGGGGGGGGAGATAAAACTTGCAAGCTGACCATAGATCTGAGGCACCAGCAGGGGAGTGGGAGGGAGAAGGCTCAAAGCAGGGCAGGAAATAGCACGAGACTGTGGTGATGGATCACAGGTGCTGTGGGTAGGAGAACTACAGGGAATACACCTGAGATGAGAAATCAAATACTGTGAAAAAATTAACAATGATATAAGAAAATAGATAAGTAAATTTAGTAAAAAATAATCCCTTACCCATAGACATTTGAGGTCAACAAATGTCACTGTCTAAAGCAGCTGAGGTTTAGGGTAGATTGCTGTGAAACTAATAGCTAAAACAATTTGTGCATCTCCAAGGGAAACTTTGCTTGGGCTTGTGGCCTGCAGGGAAGCCCTGGGTGTTAGATAAGGGTGTGATCCGTGTGAATTAGGGGAAAGAGAGTGAAGGCAGAAGGGAGAGAGGGAAAGAAGGGGTAAAGAGAGTGGGGAAGGAAGTAGGAGTTGGGGGGGAGGTTGTGGGCACAGGCTCATCCTCCCTAGGTGCTCCATCTGTCCTTGTTATTTCACATATAACTGGGTTTCCCCCATGGGCTGCAGTAGAGTTCTCGATAATAATAGCGAAACAGCACATGTGCAAAACTAAACAAGAAGCACATGGCAGTGTGTTCCTGGCTCGCAGCAGATCATGGGAACAAGGTGGATTTTCCTGGAAATTGGGGGTCACACATATGCCAGCCTGGCATGGGAGGCACCAGGGGCCCTGGGCTCTCCTACTGCTCCTCCACAAGACTCTTGTTTTCATGTGTCTGCTCTGGAAGTCACCTAGAATGTGATATAATGAATACGTGAGTGAGAAAAGAGATGTAAATCAGGGTGGATGGAACATTTCATAAATAAATCACAGTGCACTCATTCAAGGCCACCCCACCCCACCCTTGGACCTCAAGGTATATGTGAATTAAAAGCAGACAGAGACTAGAGTTAAGGGAAGTGAGCCTGCAAAATTTGTAGTGCTTTATATGCTATAATACATAAATCAAGAAGAGACCACCTGTAGAGAATCACAAACTAAATTGCTAATGTGGTTCTCTCTGGGCAATATTATATTCTCATATAACTTAGGAACTTTCTTCCTAAGTAAGGACATCTTTCTTTCTAAAACATTTGTAATACCTTTTCAAAATCCCACATCTCCAAAGAAGGTTTTTGGAAAGAAAGACTTTCTTGCTTGGGTTGGTTTTTCCAATCCCAGGACTTTCAGAGCAGAAGGGACTATTATGTCCTGGGTGCTGGAGTTCAGTCCCTCCAGAGGTGGAAGTGGGCTGCTGCTGAGCTCGCCAGTCCCAGATGCCCAGCCATAGCAGAGACACTCTGTGGGTGCGTCCTTACTGGGGAGAGGGGAGGATGGCACTGTGCCCAGTAAAGCTGCCCTCACAATTGAGATTGGTCTTCATTAGTCCCACAGAGCCTGAGGAAAACAAATCATTCTTGCTAGGTTTCCTGAGCAATACAGAGAGCAGGAAGCAGGGGTCAGGGGGAGACTGAGCACAGGGAAGGTCAGAGACCAAAACAGGGGGTGTGTTATGAGATTGACCACAGGTCATGGGTCCTGCAAGTACTTCTTCAAGGAAGTGTATGATCTGCTATCTGGGAAGAATTTGTGGAGGTGGGAGAACACAGGAAAGGAGAAATCATTGCTGGCTTCCACTTCCCACTGATGAAAATTCACCCATGACATAGTGACGCTCTCATATTCTAGGTGTAACTGTTAGTAGCTGCTAAGCACTGGGACAGTGGGGTCCCACCACAGGTAGCAAGGATGTCCAGATGGAGACCTCCACTCTTGTAGGGTCATAGAAAAGTTATCAGGCTTTTCTGCTCCGCACCCCGCCCCCGTCTTCCATTGGTGTGATGATGGACACCTGCGGTTTTGCACATATGCCTAAGTGGGCATGCGCAAGTGGTGCACCTGGGCTTAGACACGGACATATAAGGGCAGCATCACAAGAATGCCAGTAGGAGAA
This sequence comes from Galemys pyrenaicus, assembly GCA_019455555.1. Taxonomy (NCBI): domain Eukaryota; kingdom Metazoa; phylum Chordata; class Mammalia; order Eulipotyphla; family Talpidae; genus Galemys; species Galemys pyrenaicus. The sequence continues at coordinate 72,515 of JAGFMF010011442.1, forward strand.
CTAGAGCAGCAGACAGAAGAGCAGGGGAGAGACACAGGCAAAGAAGCAGCAGCAGCCCAGAGGGTGAAGATATGCTGGAGGCTAGGAGGCCTGCCAGCCTCCTGGCCTCCCCCAGTCCCCCTGCATGCCATGTACCTTGTGGCCTCTGATACAATGATGCAATAATAAAACCAAAAAAGCCACGAGGGCTCCAAGACTCCTTCCTCAACCCATCTGCCAGAATCATCGAGAACTTGCTCTGTGCTCTTCCTGGCACTAAAACTCTGAGTTCTATAAAAATAATAGAGGAGTGTAGCGGCCAGGAAGGAGTATGGAGCAAGTTCTTGATGGTTCTAGCAGACAGGGATACAAGAAGGAGTCTAGGAGTCCTAGGTGGTTTTTTATGCTTTTATTACAGAGGTGGCATCAGGTACATAGCAGACATGGGTGCCAGGGGGCCAGGAGGCTGGTAGGCCTCCCGGCCCCCGGCTCATCTCACCCTCTCAGCTGCTTTGCTGGTCTTCTGTTCTCTTGCTGCTGCTCTATGTTCCACTGCTCTTGCTGCTGGTGTCCTCATGACACCACCTTTATATAAGCCCGTGTCCAAACTCAGGTGCGCCCACTTGCACATGCCCACCTAGGCATGTGCGCAGCACCGCAAGTGTCCATCATTATACCAGTGGTGGGAGGATGGAAAGACCTGATTTCTCTGACCCTACAGTCCATCCCCTCAGGTTTTTCCACCATACAAATAAAACAAGCTTTATCCGGGCAAATGTGAACATTGCAGCCATGAACACAATTCAGCAACACAACAAAATATAACAGAATACAAATAAAATATAAATACACCTAGGCAGGGCACCAACCTAGGAGCAAAAGACAAGATTATTGGCACCAGCAGATGATCCACCATCTGCTGCCGAAGGCACTGGTCATATGAGGCAGGAACCACTCACGGCATCTGCCGTCTCACGCCAGGAGTCATCAGGCTTCCTGGCCTTCTCTGGCTGTGGTCTCAGCCACAAGCCACAAACCGCACCCACCCCCAGGATGTTCTCACTCTCCACTCTCAGGATTGTGATACTAAACTCTTTGGGGGTGTAGCGGCAAGAAGGGCGGCATAAGAGCAAGTTTCGGGATGGTTCTTAGCAGATGGGTCAAGGAAAGGAGAGTCTTGGAGCCCTTGGTGGCTTTTCATGCTTTTATTAGTAAAGGTGGCCAGGTACATGGCAGGCAGGGGTACCGGGGGACCGGGAGGCTGGCAGGCCTCCGAGCCCCCGGCCCATCTCACCCTCTCCACTGCTTTCTACTCCTGCTGCTCGTCAGTACTGTTGGTCCTGTGGGTCCTGTTGGTTCTGGCGTCATCATGACGCCGCCCATTTATGCCTGTGTCAAACTCAGGTGCACTCACTTGCACATGCCCACCCTGGAATGCTCGTAGCACTGCAGGTATCCATCATCACAGTGGTGGGAGTGTGGAAAGACCTGATTGTTCTCTGACCCTACAGGGGGTAATAGCCCAATCCCCAGGGTACTCTCTGCTGTCACTCCAACACTCGGCTTTCATAGCCACCAATGTGACACGCAGCCCCTGCACTCAGGCCAACCCTGTGCACACGCACACGGGTCGGGGATCCGTGGGTACAAGCTCCACATGCGGCCTCTCTGGGTCCCCTCTTCGGCTGTGGCCTTCACCACAAGCCACATTCCCTTCCCGTCCCCCAAGGACGGTTCCTCAGCTCCCCACCCAGACTCACTGGCCTTCTCCAACAGACTTATGCTGCTTACCAGCCACTCAGGGCTTCCCAAACTTAGCACCAGCTTTTGCCTTCTCTAGGCTTTTTGATACCTCTCCTCTCCTACAAGGAGTCACATGATTCTCCTAGAGGATCGATAATTCCACAGAACTAAAAACCAAGACCTTGAGCCCCTTCACTCCCATAGGACCAATGCTGACAGCATTAAGCTAGCACCCTTTTCATCCTACCTGTTGTTGGGAAGATGGGATTTATGTGTCATGAGGTGGAGATCAACAGCCATGACTGGGTTATTGGAGATTGCGGGGGGGGGGGTTGTGGTGCGGTGAAAGAATTCACCAATACAGAATTGGAAAGTAGTGGAAAATCATATTTATTGATTTATTAACCCTGCTAGAGAAATGAGTGGGAGAGAGACAAAAGTGTCTGCATAGTGAGGGAAGTTTGAAACACTTTTTAGACTCTGAGTTTGCAGCTATCCCTAAAATTTAAGATACAGTTTCATGCTGGCTGCTGTCTAGTTAAGTGTCAGGCATGATCAGTCTCTGCATTTTTAAGCATTTACATCAATCTTAATGGTCACAGGTGGGCGTGATGGCCTTGTTTTAGTAACCATTCTTTGGTTCCCCTATCTGCCCAAGGTCTCGGGGCCTGGTTCCCATGGTAACTCTTCAGTTTCCCTTAGATGATTAAATCTTCCTACTTTGCTGGACAAGGAAGAGACTGACATTTTAACCCTATAAAACCCCAACAACAACAAAAAAAGAATAAAACCCCAACAAGCATTAGCATGGCAACCAGAAAAGCAGCTTCACACCTGCAGTTTATTTGGCTCATATAGACTCAAGAGAGTTGTTATATGGTCAGTAATTTGGAGAGTTGGTTATTAAGCTGTTGGTAACTTAAAGTCTGAGATAGAATGTTTACATGACAGAAATCAGAAGAAGGAACAAAGCAGGGTTGGGGAGTGGGACAGGATTGGAGTACTGCCTACGTACACACCGCAGCTCGGTGCTGTCAGACTTCAGACTTCCCCCGTGAAAGTAGAAAGGGTAGGGCTGGACTCGCCTTTATTGACTAGAGACACTAATATGTGTTGTGTGCATTCTCAGTCTCACTTCAATCTCTGGGAAAACTCTCCAGGGCAGGGCCTGTCTGAGGCATGTTGTAGGGTCAGAGAACAATCAGATCTTTCCACACTCCCACCACTGTGATGATGGACACCTGCAGTGCTGCCAGCATTCTAGGGTGGGCATGTGCAAGTGAGTGCACCTGAGTTTGACACAGGCATAAATGGGCAGCATCATGAGGACACCAGGACCAACAGAACCAACAGGACCGACAGTACTGACGAGCAGCAGCAGTAGAAACCACCAAGGGCTCCAAGAGACTCCTTTCCTTTTTTTAAAAGATTTATTTATTTATGCATATAAGAGCTGGGATACAGTCCAGAGGCGCGGGGGGTGAGAGAATCCACCAGACAGAGTGGGGAGCAGAACAGGCAGATCAACCGAAATACACTGCCGAGGGGAGCAGCGGGCGAGGCAGGAGAGGTCTACCATGCCATGTGGGTCCCCTCCCCAGCCGGTGGCAGGGATCGAACTCGTGCTGCAGTGACTGCGGTTTGCTTCATAGTGCATTGCTTAACCCACTGTGCCACCAGGGAGGGCCCAAGACTCCTTTCCTTGACCCGTCTGCCCAGAACCATCCCAAACCTGCCCAGTGCCGCCTTTCCTGCTACTACAATTGGCATTAGTCGGCAGGATGGTTCAATGCAGACGAGTGCAGAGCCCTAAGAAGACTGCAGGAGGGACTGAGAGGTGGCAGGCCACGAACATGTAACTTGGCGGAGCAATGGCAGTACAGGATGTGGCTGAAGACCAGGAGCTGCAGGAAAAGCTGAAGATGCCGCGGGAAGATGCTGGAGTGCAGGAGGTGGACAGGTCCGGGAGCTGTGGGACAGGACCTCGAGTGGAGAGGAGACACCCGTGAGGACCAGCCCACAACCTGAGCAGCAGAATGAAAGAGGACCATGATTCAGAGCTCACCCACTGCTGATGCAAGGAAAAGACTAATGAACTTGGACTGACAAAACTTTGGCAGGTTATGTTTATGGGACTGTAGCGGCAGGATGGGGGCGGCACTGGAGCAAGGTTCAGCATGGTTCTGGGCAGACGGGTCAAGGAAGGAGAGTCTTGGAGCCCTCGGTGGCTTTTCATACTTTATTTAGTAGAGGTGGCCAGGTACATGGCAGGCAGGGGTGCCGGGGGGCCGGGAGGTTGGCAGGCCTCCCAGCCCCCAGCGCATCTCACCCTCTCGGCTGCTTCTTCTCTTTCTGCTGCTGCTGCTGCTGCTGCTGCTGTCGGTTCTCTCGGTCCGTCCTCACAGTTCTGGCTGTTGGTTCTCGCAGTTCTGGCTGTTGGTGCTCGCAGTTCTCACAGTTCTGGCGTCCTCATGACACTGCCCATTTATGCCCATGTCCAACACAGGTGCGCCCACTTGCTCATGCCCACCCTGGAATGCTCGCAGCACCACAGGTGTCCATCATCAGCGCTGGGAGGGAGGAAATACCTGATCAACCTTTACCCTACAGGGACCCTGGGGGTGGATGATTGTTTGTACACTCCAGGAGATGAGAATAGAGGCATGGCCAGTGAAACTTGATGGCCGAAAGCAGTCTGAATAAGCTTAGAGAAGGCAAAAGCTGGCACTAAGTTGGGGAAACCCAGAGTGACTGGTAAGCAGCCTGTTTGTTAAAGAAGGCTGGTGAGTTTCTTAAAATCACCTGTAGGTGATACCCTGCTTGTTAAGTGAGGGTGAGGAGCTGAGGAACTGTCCTAGGGGGACGGGAAGGGAACATGGCTTGTGGTGGAGCCCACAGCCGAAAAGGGGACCCAAGAGAGGCCGCATGTGGAGCTTGTATCCACGGATCCCCGACCCGTGTGCGTGTGCACAGGGTTGGCCTGAGTGCAGGGGCTGCGTGTCACTCAGCTTTGAAAGCCAAGTGTTGGAGTGACAGCAGAGAGTACCCTGGGGATTGGGTGATTACCCCCAGAGTATAGAATCGCCAGTCCGGAGAGTGAGAGCGTCCTGGGGGTGGGTGCGGTGTGTGGCTTGTGACTGAGACCACAGCCAGAGAAGGCTAGGAAGCCTGATGACTCCTGGCGTGAGACGGCAGATGCCGTGAGTGGTTCCCACCTTGCATGATCAGTGTCTTTGGCAGCAGATATGGTGGATCATCTGCTGGTGCCAATAATCTTATCTTTTCACCCCTAGGTTGGTGCCCTGCCTGGGTATATTTGTATTCAGTTTGTATTTTGTTGTATTTCTGTATTTAGTTGTATTCAGTCTATTTTTATGGTTCATGACTGCAATGTTCATATTTGTCTAGGGAAATGTATATACATATATATATATATATATGTATGTATTGCAGAAAACCCTGAGGGGGTGGACTGTAGGGTAAAAGGTTAGTCAGGACTTTCCGCCCTCCTACCACTGATGATGAAACCTGTGTGCATGCCTGGATGGGCATGCACAAGTGGATGCACCTGGGCTGATGCACCAGGTGTATAAAGCTAGCGTCTTGGAGACACCGGGGTGGTGGTGTGGAGCGGTGGAGTGTGAGGGATACCGTGACAGCGACAAAGAAACTGCTTGAACCGATGATGAACCTCCTACACAGTCTGGGAAGGTTGCAAGACACGTGTGCACAGGGTTGGCCTGAGTGCAGGGGCTGCGTGTCACATGTGGCTATGAAAAACCAAATGTTGGAGTGACAGCAGAGAGTATCCTGGGGATTGGGTGATTACCCACAAAGAGTATAGAATCACCAGTCCGGAGAGTGAGAGCGTCCTGGGGGTCGGTGCAGTGTGTGACTTGTGGCTGAGATCACAGCCAGAGAAGGCCAGGAAGCCTGACGGCTCCTGGTATGTGATGGCAGATGCCGTGAGTGGTTCCCACCTTGCATGATCAGTGTCTATGGCAGCAGATATGGTGGATCATCTGCTGGTGCCAATAATCTTATCTTTCGCCCCTAGGTTGGTGCCCTGCCTAGGTGTATTTGTGTTCATTTGTACTATTTTGTATTTTGCTGTATTGCTTCATTGTATTTACTTTTGTCATGGCTGCAATGTTCACATTTGCCCAGAAAAAGCTTGTTTAATTTGTATGGTGGAAAAACCTGAGGGGGTGGACTGTAGGGTCAGAGAGAAATCAGGTCTTTCCACCCTCCCACCACTGTGATGATGGACACCTGCGGTGCTGCGAGCATTCCAGGGTGGGCATGCGCAAATGGGCGCACATGAGTTTGACACAGGCTTAAATGGGCGGCATCATGAGGACACTAGGAACAACAGGACCAATACCAACCGACAGTACTGACGAGCAGCAGCAGTAGAAAGCCACCAAGGGCTCCAAGACTCTCCTTCCTTGACCCGTCTGCCCAGAACCACCCCGAACCTGCCCAGTGTGCTGCCTTCCTGCTGCTACACATGTGAACATGAAGGCGCCATGGAGCCAGTCTCATACACTCAGAATCCTGAGGCACAGAGACCCTTTGGTCAGCATCCTTCTCGGGCCACATCAGGCCCCTCTCGGGCAGTAGTGTTTCTCCCCAATTTTTGGTCAGTACACAGTCCCTACTTTGACAGTTAATGAAGATCTTGCTGGCTGATTTTATTTAAGAATGGTTGCAGTAGTCTGATAATTTAGGATTTCAAACTTGAAAGATAAAAGGGGGATTATTTGATGTGTAGGTAGCAGTGAGCCATCAGCAGCAGATGAATGACTTCAGAGACCTTCAAAGGCCTCTGAAATATCAGTAAGGCATGGAGCAGTTTCTCTATGATCCAGGCAGACAGGTAAAGGAGTCCTGGAGCCCTCAGTGGCTTTTTCAGGTTTTTAGTGACCCTTCTACACCATTTGTAGTGAGGCCGCCTGGTGCAAAGCAGGCTAGCAGGCCTCCTAGCCCCCAGTGAATCTTTACCTGGGCTCCCTGGTGTTTTCTTGTGGTCAACTCCACTGGTCTCTACTACACTCTGCTGCATGGTTCTCTCAGCTCAGGTGGGCCCACTTACACAGGTCCACACCATACTCCAGGTGTCTGCCATCAGGCATGTTTAAAAGACCACAGATGTCGATCATAGTTGCTAATGGCAGGAAGGCAGAAAAGACCTGATACCTTCCATTTACCCTACAGTATCCAAGAGAGATGGCCAATCTCAAAATACATTGGTATGGGGAGCCTCCCTGGTGGCACAAGAGGTTAAGTTGCAGAACTGTGAGGCTATTCACAGCCACTGGAGCATGAGCTTGATTCCCTGCCAGGGAGGTGACCCACATGGTGCAGCAGACCTCTCCTGTCTTGCCTACTGTTCCCCTCAGAAGTGTATTTCAGTAGGTCTGCCTGTTCTGTCTCTATTAAATCCTCTCACCACTCATACCTCTGGCCTGTACCCTAGTTCTTCTGTGCATAAATAAATAAATCTTTAAAAAAATACATTGACATGTTGTAGGGTAAATGAAAGTTATAAGGTTTTTCCATCCTCCGCCATTAATATCAATGATAGATGCCTGTGGTCCTGTGCACATGCCTATTGGCAGGCCCACAGGCCTGGAGTAGGGTGTGGGCCTGTGTGGGCGGGTACACCTGGGCTGAGACATGGGACATATAAGGGCAGTGTCACAGGAATGCCATGAGCCCAGTAGAAGAAGTGGCAAAAGAAACAGCAGCCTGTAGGATCAGAGAAAAGTTATCAGGCTTTTCCACCATCCTGCCATTGGTGTAATGATGGACACCTGAGGTCCTGCACTCATGCCTAAGTGTGCAAATGGGTGCACCTGGGCTTAGACGTATAAGGGCAGTGTCATGAGGATGCCAGCAGAAGACAAAAAGAGTAGTAGAATGAGAGCAGAAGAGCAGGGGAGAGACAGAGGCAGAGTAAAAAAGCAGCAAAGCAGCCAAGAGAGTGAGATGTGCCTGGGGCTAGGCTGTCAGTCAGCCCCTGCCCCCCGCACCCCCCCGGCACCCCTGCCTGCCGTGTACCTGGTTGCCTCTAAAATAATTGTGCAGTAAAAACCAAAAAATCCACCGAGAGTTCCAGGACTATTCCAGGACTTACCCCATCTGCCAGAATCATCGAGAACTTGCTCTGTGCCCTTCCTGTCACTACAGTCAGAGTGAAGATTCACCAGGGGCTAGGAGGCCTGTCAGCCTCCTGCCCGCTAGTCTCCCCGCTGGCTGTGTACCTGGTCACCTCTGATGCAGAAAGAGCAATAAAAGACTGAAAAAGCCACCAAGGGCTCCAAAACTCCTCCTCTACCTTTCCGCCCACATCAGAGAACCTGCCCCATGCCTTCCTGCCCCTACACATGTCCAGAGGAGTCACAACCCTCTACCTGCTTGCTGCTCAGGAAGAGTCTTCCCTGGGAGCTTTTAGACTCCAAATCCATGCCAGACCTCTACTCTCACACTCAGTGCTTCTCACACGTGAAATACCTGAAAGTTTTATGAAGTGTCAGACCTGACCTGGCAGGTTTGGGGCAGGATCTAAGGTATTTTAGAAATTAACATCCTTCTAGAGCTCATATAGCTGCTGGTGGGCAACTCTAGTGCCAGCAGGCACAGGGCAGATTCACTATTGATTTGGGCAGTTGGATAAAGGAATCTCAGAACCCTTGGTGGATTTTTAAGGCTTTAATCCTCTCTAGGGAAACAGGCACACAGGCAGGAAGGCTGGCAGGCAGGGGCCAGCAGGGGGACTGGGAGGCAGGCAGGCAAGAGAGCCACCCAGCCCCCACAAATCTTTACACTTTTTCTTTGGGCTATCTTTGGCATTTTCTCTCAGACCCAGTGTGTCATGGTATTGCCTTTCTGTAGTCACACTGCTCCTCTGCCCACTCCCGCCGCAGCCACAGCATTTTTCCTAGCCTCTACTGTCAGGTGTGCACATGCACGCACACTCCAGGTGGCCACAGTCAGGCATGCATGCCCACACCCGCACGCACAAGCACCTTCTACGTTAACACAATCAAAGCTGCAGGTGAGAGCCACAGAGGCTAGTGGCATAAAAAGCCTAATTCATTCATTCACCATACAGTGATCATACCTGAATTTAATCATCTGTGCCACATTGTCACCACAGAATCCTTTGAAGTACAAGTAGGTACTCTGACCCTATTACAGATAGAAGTGGTATCACTGTGTATTTCTTTCTTGTTCCTCTTACCTTTTCTTTAAGATATGTCTCAGCCAGGAACCCAGATCTCTGACTAACAAATCATTCTGCATCACAAGTTCAAGTAGAGCTCATTTGGGCAGTTCTTCAGCTCTGGTGTCACGTTTCAGGAGGCTGAAGTACCCCACATTCATATACCCAGTGCATCAGTTGGGAAAGATATAGTAGCCAGAGCTTTCTCCATGTGACCTTACCATGGTGGCTTATGCCATGAATGTTGCCCTCCATGGTATTGTTCAAACACCCTCTGCTTGCATCACATGCAAGTCCAACATAAATAAACCACATAGCCAGGTCTCAAGTTAGTGATAATGGCCCAGACAACAGAAAGGTCACCAGGCTGTGTTGGTTATTACTAATTGGTTATTACTCTGACCTCTAATACACTCCATCTCTAGTGCTATTCATCAATTTTCATCTCAAGATCCAGTCTGTTGGAAATTATCTAACCAAATAGCTCATTTAGGGGAATCTGGGATCTTTAAAAGACAATTATTATAAGAGAGTTGCTTTTTGATTTAAGCTTCATTTGAACATTTTAAACAGTTCATTAAAAGTTCAGAAATTCTCATTGTCATGCAAGATTTACTTGCTTAAGTTATTACATTGAAAATTAATTAATTCTTTTAGTCATATTTTTAATGGAGGATGCATTTAATTCTTTGTATAATATGACAAATTTCTGCTAAAGACTGACAGCTGTGGGTTTTAATCACTGTTCTCATTTAGGAAACCATTTTCCATACCCAATTGTATTATCTTGTGGTGAAAGCATGGATTAGAATTGCAACTCTCAACAAAAAAGAATTTGGGCCACAAAGCTGGGGTTATTATCACCACCAGTGAGGATCTTCCCTTTTGGGTACTTGGAGGTCATCACAGTAGGCAACTGGCTACAACATTTGTTATGATATTCAGCATCCTCAATAGCTCCCATTTCAGGATTCTTTGTTCTGTTCCTATGGTTTGTATCTGGGATTCTTCATAAGAAATAGGCATGGAGACATCCCTTTGGCATTTTCCTCAGAACTATTTTTGTCCCACTTTTCACATTAAAAAAATGATGAGCATGGTAAAAATGAGCAAGCTGAATCAAAAGGATGCACAATGAAAAATTAGCTTCTTCCCTGAACTCCTTCCTGAATGCCAAACTTTAGCATTCCAGAGCCCAGGTTCTGGGGTGCTCAGAAATTGTATATGCACAGATAAGAATGTGTGTACTGATGTGCATATGAGCATGAGTCTCACCAATGGTAGCACATCCCAAATGTGGATATTCTTTTGGTTTATTTTTTCTTTTATTATATTTTAACATATATTTCTTTTCTGCTTTTTAAATTTTCTATTCTTTAACCACTATTGCATATTTGGCTATATCCTTTTCATTAATGTTCTTTTTCTAATTACATTTATCTCTCTGCTCTTTTCCAACTGTATTTTCCATAGCCTTGTCTTTTATATACATCTGGAGTTTCTAACAGGACTGTTATTTTTAATCATGGTTTTATATTTTTACCTTTTTTTTTCCTTAGCTAGAACAATATTATCTCCCACTGGTGTCTTCTCTCATTTCTAATATATTTTCTTTGTGCTACACTTCTTTACATTTACTGTCTTAGTCAATGTCCAGTAAAGAAAAATAATCCATACCATCACCCAGTATTAGAGAACTGAAAAAGAAATTGAAAAAAAATGAAGTGTCATCTGGATAAACTGCTGAAAGCTCCTTCCCCCCTGAGGCCAAAGAAACAAAATGAAATTTTGGAAACTAACACGTTCAATTTTGGCAAAGGACCATCCGCAAATGGAAACTAGGCTTCTGAGTAGGGTTTGCTGTTCGGTTAATGTCTGTTGTCTCCAAGTTCCAAGAAGGGTTCTCCACAGCCTATGTCTCAAATGTCTGGAAATGAGACTTGACTAACACTAGCACATCAAGAACTGTGACCATCACAGGCAGAGGGCAAGAGGGCATCCCTGTTTCACTCCCAGGAGAATAACCTAAAGTAGTCCAATAGTCCAATCCAATATAAGCACTGAGTATCCCATGACTTGCAGTGAAGCTAGAGCATCTCTTGGGCATCAAAGACTAACGCTGACATTGTGTGACAGAGGAGATATTGAGGAAATTCAACAGCAGGAAATTCACAACAGGTAAGTGGTGAGAGGCACTAGCTGGGCTGGAAACTGTGGTTCAGTCCCATTCTCTGGTAACAGGGAAGTTCCAGGGAGGATAAAGTTGGTAAGTGTGGACCTAAATGAGGCAAGACACAAGCAAAATGCTGGGGTAAATCAGGTGGACAGGACCCAAAGTGAAGAAGACAAAGAACAGAAAAGCATGACTCCTTCCCTCACCTCCCTCAGAGTTCAAACCAAAATATAGAAGCTGCAGTTGGAAGTGCTACCACAAAATTGCACCAAAATCCCTGTCTGTATACTACAAAGACACAGGTAAGAAACCCAGAAATGAAGGTTATCAGTGGTAACACAGTCATGAGTTGCCACTTCCCTTCCCTGCATACTATGTTCACTAGTTTTAGACTTCTCCAGCTGCTTCAAGCACCCCCAGAATCTACAAATTAGTTCTCCCAAACAAACAGCTCCCTCTACGGGGAAGGTCAAAGTCCTGCACCCTTAAGATATTTGAACAAGTAGTGACTTTATTTTTTTTAATTTTAAAAATATGATTTAGTTTTATTTTTTTAATATAAATTTTTTAAAATTTACATATATTTGACATCGTTTGTAACCCCCATGTATTCCCCATCACCGTAAAACCAGTGCACCATCACTTCAGTCCCCCGTGCTCCCGGTTGCCCTCCACCCTTCCCCTCTTCCCTCCCCACCAAGTGTCCCAGACTTTAAAAGCCAGTAATGGGGAGATAGAAAAATACAACAAATGCCACCTTGAGACTCAAGAGAATACTTTACCTCAGAGAAAGAACAAATTTCCAAAATCCAACCACAAAGACATGGAAGACCATTTTCTTCCTCTCAGATACAAATTTCAAAATTACCATAATAAAGAAATTCAAATAAATGGGAGAAAATACAAAAAAGTTGAATAAAGATATCTAAGAAAAGTCAGGAAAATAAGTGAATGTCCTGAAAAATAAACTTAATGAACCGAAGATCAAAATAGAAACTCGAAAGAAGAAAATAGTGGAAATGCAAGATGTAAGATCAACAGAAGAGATTTTTAAAAATCTAAAGAAAGCTTTGTAAGTATAGTAGGCTAAATGGAAGAGTGAGTCAGTGACCATGAAGATGATAATGCATAAAGAATCGAGGAAGAAGAAAAAAGAAAAATATAAAGAAAAAAAATGGAGAAACACTTCAGGAATTTTCCAAATCCATGAGGAAAGGCAACATAAGAATAATGGGTATCCCAGAAAAGAGAGAGACTAGAGAACTTATTTAAAGAGGACTCTCTAAATCTAAAAAAGGAATTTCATATGCAAGTTCATAGCAACAAGAGTACCTGCTTACCTAAATATAATGAGAACTACCCTAAGAAACATAGTAGTGAAATGTTCAGTAATTCAAAATAAATTAACAATATTGAAGCTGGTTAGGGGGAAGAAGCAGATAACCTATAAAGGAGCCCTGATGAGATTTACATACAGTTGACTTATCTGAGCAACCATTATAGGCAAGGAAAGAATGGAATGACATTTCAAGATACTTAAAGATTAAAACTTACAGCCAAGAATACCCTATCTTGAAAAATTCTCCTTAAGATATGAAGAAATAAAGACCTAGATATTCTAATACCTATCCTTTTCAAACTCTTCCAAAACCTTGTGCATGTGGAAATACTTCCAAACACATTTTATAAGGCTTTCACATTCTTGATACCAAAACAAGACAAAGACATACCACAGAAAAATAAAACTACAGACCAATATCCCTAATAAACATAGATAAATGGCCTCAAAAAAATCTTAGCAAACCAACTTCAACAATGTGTTAAAAGGATTATACACCACAACTAAGTGGGATTTATTCCAGGAAACAGGTTTGATTAACCATCAAAAAGTTTAATCAATGTAATTAACCAATGAAGGGAAAAATAAAAATAATATGATCACACCAATAGATGCTGAAAAAGCATTTTATAAAATTTGAAATACATTATTTATGATTAAAAACTCTCAAAAAATGGGAGGCCTCCCTGGTGGCACAACTGGTTAAGCACCACACTATGAAGCAAACCACAGCTACTGCAGCAGCATGAGTCTGGCACCTGCCAAAGGCCAGGGAGGTGACCCACATGGCATGGCAGACCTCTCCTGCCTCAGCTGCTGCTCCCTTCAGCAGTGTTTTTTGGTCAGTCTGCCTTTTCTGTTCCTCACTCTGTCTCTGGTGAATCCTCTCACCACCTGTACCCCAGTTCTTGTATGCATAAATAAATAAATCTTTTAAAAATAAAAAATATATAAATTTAATTTTTAATATAAATTTTTAAAAATTTACATATATTTGACATCAATTGTCATCCCCATGTATTCCCCATCACCGTAACACCAGTGCACTGTCACCTCAGTCCCCTGTGCTCCCGTCTACCCTCAACCCTTTCCCTCTTCCCTCCCTACCAAGTGTCCCCAGTTTGTCCTTTTCATTTTTGGTTTTTGTTTCTTTATTGTTATTATTATTATTATTATTATTGTTCTTATTCCTTTCCTTGATCCTTATTTGGTTCCCTTATATTCCTCCTAGGGGAGGAACTATCTGGTATTTTTCTTTTGCCTTCTGACTTACTTCGCTGAGCATCATCCCTTCCAGATCCATCCATGTTCCTATGAATGCATCTAGTTTTTCATTTCTGATTGCTGAGTACTATTCCATCGTGTATATGTACCACAGCTTCCCGATCACCTCATCTGTTTTTGGGCATTTAGGTTGTTTCCAGGTCTTACCTATGGTAAAGAGTGCTGCTATAAACATAGGGGTGCAGGTATTCTTTTGAATCCGTGTATTTGTGTCTTTTGGGTATATTCCTAGGAGTGGGATTGCTGGRYCATATGGAAGTTCCCTTCTTAGTAGATTGAGGAATCGCTATACTGCTTTCCATAATGGTTGGACCAGCTTGCATTCCCACCAGCAGTGTAAGAGAGTTCCTTTTTCTCCACATCCTCGCCAACATTTGTTGTTGCTACGTTTTTTAGAGGAAAACACAAAGAGATGGAAAGATATTCACTGCTCATGAACTGTTAGGCACATAAAAAGACTGTTCAAAAATCACTTATCAGAGAAATGCAAATCAAAATCACAATGAGACACCAACTCATACCTTGAGAAAGACCCATACCAAAAATAAAAAAATTAAAAATCAAGAAAAAAACAAATGTTGGAGAAGGTGTGGTCTAAAGAAACCCCATAATGCTGTTGGTGGGAATGTAGACTACTCCAGCCCCAATGGAAAATAATAATATGGAAGTTACTCAAAATATTTAAAATACGATGCATCATTTCCACTCCTTGGTACCTGAAGAATATAAAAATAATTATATGCACTTTTTGTTCATTGCAGCACTATTTATACTATTTACTTTGATTTTACAATATCCAAGTTATGTATTTATGTATATATATTTATTATATATGTGTGTGTGTGTATGTGTGTGTATGTGGAGAGATAGAGAGTGAGTGTGCATATCTTCAATCCTAAGCATCAGATTGGTGCTGGTTAGTATCAATAAGCTCTCTTCCATTTTTCAATCTGAACAATTAACTCAACATTATGAATGAAATTGATCTTGAACCTGAGTGGTTCAATGAGCTCAAACCTGATTGGTCCATTTATAATCCAAGTACCAAATATTAAAGGGGAAATCCTTGGTGCCTGCATAGATCTGAACTGCCCTGAGGTCAAAGCAGGTTCTAAGGAGCCACAATCAGAGCTGGCCTTAGTAGGACTAAAGACATACTACACCTAGTATGACTAAAGACATACTACATACATGACCCTTCAGTGGGACCAGGTGTAACAATGCTGAAGGGGTGGGGATGGAGGGCGTGAGCCCGTAGTAGCACTAGGACATGTGTCCCATTTACTACAGGTTGTGCTCCACTGGGAGGCCACCATGTTGACTCAGCAATCTACACTCTTCTCTGTCTGCAGCTCCAGGGAGTTAGCCCAGTGGGGCCCAACACTCCTTTCTACATTCTTGAAACAGTGCCCACGGGGCTTGGGATTTGCTACCTATGCTAGAGGAGCTGCCAGTGGAGCTGCATGCCCTGGGGTGGCATAGCAGGGAACCACCACTTGTCACCCCTACTGCCAGTCTAAGCCACAGAGAGTCATTCACCATAGGGGCAGCAGGCGGTTAAATGTGCAACAGCTTCTGCTGTTTTTAGAGTGCCCTGCACTGGCTGACCCTCAGGCTGCATGCTCTGGGACCTGCCTGACCAACAATGCCAGCAAGCCCTGTTGCTGGGGAGTGTGGGGACGGTGTTACAGGGGCTGTGGCAAGTTTTGCCCCACAATTTGTGTTGCAGTAATCCTGTTTCATTATCCCATTATTTATGTGTTCTTTTTCATGAAGATCATGTCATCTTAAAATACATTTAGTTTTAATTCTCCCTTACCAATATGCATTATTCTCATTGCTTTACAATGACAGCATATAACTTGGAGGTAGAACATCTATTGCAATATTGAATGGAAGAATTAATTTAAGACGTCCTGGTCTTGTTCTTGATCTTAGGGGAAAGTTTTCAGTCCTTTGCCATTAAATGTGAAGTTAGCTGGTGGGCTTTCATTGGTTCATTTTATCAAATTGAGGAAGTTTCTTTCA
This sequence comes from Galemys pyrenaicus, assembly GCA_019455555.1. Taxonomy (NCBI): domain Eukaryota; kingdom Metazoa; phylum Chordata; class Mammalia; order Eulipotyphla; family Talpidae; genus Galemys; species Galemys pyrenaicus. The sequence goes on from JAGFMF010011442.1 coordinate 88,289, forward strand.
ATCCTTAGTTTTCTGAGTTTGCTTTTTATTATGAAAGAATGCTGTATTTTACCAAATATTTATGTCTTTTGAGATGATTGTGCGATTTTTATTCCTTTTTTAAAAAAGATTTATTTATTATTTATGCATACAAACTGGGTGGGTACAGTTCAGAGACGTGGGAGGTGAGAGGATGTGGGGAGCAGAACAGGCAGACTGACTGAAATACACTGCTGAGGGGAGCAGCCGGTGAGGCAGGAGAGGCCTGCCATGCCTGGGTCCCCTCCCTAGCCACGGATCGAACTCGTGCTCCTGTGCTGCAGATTCTTCACAGTGCGGCACCCAACCAGCTGTGCCACCAGTGAGGCCCTACTCCTTTTCTAAAAAGTGTTTATGTTGGTTTTTTTATATGTTAAACTATTCCTCACATTCCTGAGATCAGTCCTACATGGTGACAGGACAGTGATAATCCTTTTTACATACTGTTACATTGGTTTGTTAGTATTTTGTTGAGAATTTTTTATGTCTATATTTATAAGAATCATTGGCACTCAGTTTTCTCTTCTTGTATATATTTGATATTGATATAAGGGGTTTACTTTTTGGAAGATATGTAAAGAATTGGAGTTAACTCTCTTCAAGATTTGGTAGAATTCACCAATGGTTGTGGATTTTCATTGTGGGAAGCCTTTTTTTATCCTTTCTAATTCAGTATCTTTACTTGTTATGTGTCTATTCAAATATCTTATTTCTTATTTCTTCTGAGTCAGTTTTGGTAGTATGTAATTTTCTTGGGAGTTTTTCATTTCATACAGATTATCCTGTATGAAATACTATGGCCATGTTCCTTTTTTAACTACTAATGTAATAATTTTAGCCACCTCTTTTTCTCTCTTGGTCTAACTGCAGGTATGTTAATTTTTTTAATCTTTCTGAAGAATATTTTTTTTTGTTTTTTACATTTTCTCTACTGTTTATATTCTCTATTTCATTTCTGTCCACTGTCTTTAATATTTTCTCCTTGCTATTTTTTACCTATTATTTAAAAGTATACCATTTAGTTTCCACATCTTTGTGAAGTTTACTCAATTTTTCTTCTAGTATCAATTATTAATTTTATTCTATTTTGGTCAGAAAACACACTTTGCATGAATTCAATCATTATAAATTCATTAAGCCTTTTTCAGTAAACTATCATATAGTCTATTCTGGAGAATTTTCCATGTGCACTTGAGAAGAACATCTATTCTGCTGTTGTTGGGTGGAGTGTTATACATGTGACTTAATAGATTTAAGTCATATAAATCTAGCCCTTTAACATGAAAATGGGATGTTTACATCTCCTGTTGCATCAGACACCACACTGTCAAAGAGACAGGAGTCATGGAGTGATTTGTTATGGCAGGATATTGCTGAGAAGGCAAAACCTGACTGATATTAAACATAGATTTTGTTAAACCAGTACCACACAGATCTTAAGAGTCCAGAATTATAGCTATTCCATCTTCCTCTGATTTTTTGAAAGCAAATAATTTAAAACCACCTGATTTAGAAATGGATTTATCACCCACTGAAGTCATTATTACCAAGTTTCTGAGATATCCACCCAAAAACCCCATTACAAAACTCTCAGAAGCCCATCAGGTTCACCAGCTTTCATTCTGTAGCATTTGCTTCAACACAGTAAGAGAAAAGATTGAATCTTCTGTTAACATGTTTTAAATATATTCTTGTCAAGACCTTGAGGTTGGACTTAGCCAACCAAATGATGGAGACACCATTGATGTGGTGGTTAGAAAGCTGGGTACTACAGCTTCAACTGTCTCAAGCCAACTGCCAGTTGGGGCTTCCTGCTGGATAAAGAAGGCATGAACCATTTCTCAAGTCAAATAAATAAGAATGTGTGTTACAGGAAACAATATAACAATCACCAAAAAATAAATTATGAAATGTGTCTTATCAGAGAGATTACTAGAGTCAAAATTAAAATGATAATATTTATTTATTTATTTAATATGATTTTTTAGAATTTACATATATTTGACATTGATTGTATCCCCATGTATTCCCCATCACCGTAACACCAGTGCACTGTCACCTCAGTCCCCCATGTCCCGTCTGCCCTCCACCCTTTCCCTCTTCCCTCCCCACCAAGTGTCCCCAGTCTGTCCTTGTCTCCTCATTTTTGGTTTCTGTTTCTTTATTGTTATTATTATTGTTGTTGTTCTTATTCCTTTCCTTGATCTTTATTTGGTTTCCTTATATTCCTCCTAGGGGAGGAACCATCTGGTATTTTTCTTTTGCCTTATGACTTACTTCACTGAGCATAATCTCTTCCAGTTCCATCCATATTCCTATGAATGCATCTAGTTTTTCATTTTTGACTGCTGAGTAGTATTCCATTGTGTATATGTACCACAGCTTCCCGATCCACTCATCTGTCTTTGGCCATAAAATGATAATATTTAAAGGGTGATTAATAGTCAAAATATAGAAAAACTATTTTTAATCTTTTAAATTTATTTATATATTTTATATCATTGTTCATTTTTGTAATGTTTACTTTCTCTTCTCAGGTGTAGTCCCTGTAAAATTCTAAATTCACCCTAGCATCATCACCATGGTTCCTTATACTCTTCCCTCCCCTGTTTTGATCCCTCCTCCCCACCCTCCCCTGAAGAATGTCTCTGATTTATAGTTGCCTGTTATTTTTTTTTAATATAGAGAGAACTCTTATAACTCAACAATGAAAAACAATGTTATTCAAAATGGTTATAGGGCTTGGATATATATCTCTCCAAAGAAGATAGGCCAGTAAAGACATAAAAAGATGCTCAATGTCACTAATCATTAGGGTAATGCAAGTCAAAAACACCTCACATCCACTAAGATGGTGACTATCAAATATCAAACCAACCAGAAAATAAATGTTAGCAAAAATGTGAGGAAATTAAAATCCATTGTTGGGTGGAATGCAAAATGACTACAGCTGCCATCAAAACAATAATGTGTTTCCTCAAAAAAAAAATAACAATAGGATTACTAGATGATCAGAATTTTCATTTCTGGGTATATTCCCCAAATAATTAAAAGCAAAGTCTCAAAGATTTTTTTCCCATATTCATATCAGCATTAATCACAAAAGTTGAAATGTAGAAGCAACCCAAGTGAATGGGTAAGCAAAATGTGATACACACATACACACACACACACACAGAAGAATGTTATTCACCTTGAAAAGAAAGAAAACTGCAATCTTGAAGACTTGATACTAAGATGTCAGTAATTAAAGACAAATAACTTATGTTCCTCTTACATATTATATTTAAACTAGTGAAAATTATAGCAACAGAAAGCAGAATAATAGTTGCCAGGACCTAGAGGGAAAGAAGAGTTATTGTTTATTCCATGTACAGTTTTAGTTTCACAACATGGAAGAAGTAATAAGGATGAATGGTAGTAATGATTGTACAAAAATGCAAAGCTATGCAATACCACTGAATAATGTACTTAAAAATGTATTAAAGAGTGTTCCATTATGTATACATACCATTGTAAACATATATATGAACACTATATATACCACATATATCATACTATAGGTATGTATACCATATCTTCTCTATCCAAAAAAGGATGTTTCTGACTCTTGGCTATTATGAACAATGCTACCATGGACATGGGGGTGCTGATATATCTTCAAATTAGTGTTTTGATATTCTGCAACTCTGTGTTGCCAAGAACCCCTGTAAAGACTGTGTAATCCCTGAAAGAATTATGAAAGGTTAAATAATTTAGGTGTAGAAAGACAATGATCATGTGATTTCGCTTATATATGGAAGGTAAAGAAACAAAGCAAATAAACAAACTAAAACAAACCAAAAACAGACTCATAAATGTAAGAGTAAAGTGGTAGTTACCAGGAGGGAAGGGGGCTAAGGAGTGGATAAAGTGGATAAAAAGGGCCAACTATAAAAAGAGCTATAGAAACTTGACTTTGGGTGGCAAGCATAATGTATTATATACAGATGTTGATTCATACACATGTTGATTCCCTTGAAACCTGTATAATGTTAAAAGCAAATGTTAATTCAATAAAATGCTTTCATGTTTGAGGTTGTAAATTTGTTATATGTGTTTTACCACAATAAAAAATTAATGCATATTCTTTAAAAGATGATATTTTAGAGTATATTAAAAACCAAAGTGTGAAGAAAACTAACACAATTAATTTATACTTGTGTTACAATAGATTATAAGAGCAATATAAGTCTAAATGTTGTTTCTTATTGAAATTTTATAATGTAAAGTCATATGTAGGAAAATGTGTTATTTATAAAATAAAATGTATGGTAAAACCTTGAGAATAATTAAGAATCATCTATTAAAATCACACAGAGCTTCACAATTTTATGAAAGATAAGACAAGTTTCTTTTTATATGTAAGAAAAGAGAAGGTGGAAGTGCTTAAAAAAACTAAGAGGCTAACAGTTGTGTACAATTGTATTTTTTTGTTAATGAGAATAAGAAAGTAGCAAATGTTTATTTTTTTATAATATATGAAAATTAACTATACTTTGAATAAATATGTCAGTCTATGATTTGAAAAAGTGGGTCTTAACTTCCTTTAGAATAACACACAAAATTTAAATTTAGCTTGTGTATCTTGAGAAAACTTGATGATCCCCTCCCAGGAAAATTACATTTGAAATCATAAACTTTATTATTTTAAGCAGTTCAAAGATACCTTTATTTTTGTTCAAATAACACATCCAGATGTGGAGCACTGCCAAGTACAAGGAGAAACCTGATACTCCTAATTCTTGGGGGGAAATTGACTTCAGTGTTTTGTATCAATGTTCTCTCTGCTTTGCTGCCAACAGGGCTCTCCCTTAAGAGTGTTAGAGCCTTTGGCAAGAGGCTGGTCATGAAAGAAACAACATCATTAAATGAAAATTTTATCAAACCCTCTGCTCCATTTGGTGGCATTTTTGGAATCACAGCATCCCAGCATTTGGCCTCAACAGTGAGTATTTTATGCCAAAAAAAAAAAATCCTGGATAGCTTGGGACCCCTGCATTTTCCTGCAGCCTTTCAATAGTCCTACTTCCAGAATCAGAAAGATGTGGGGTTTGTGGGTATCATGACCAAGGATGGGAAAGGGAATGTTCAAGTCTTGAACTGATTTAGGAAGGGAAGCACATGAGAACTAAGAATGGTACTCTATCCTCTGTTACTGAGAACCCCAGGACATTCTTGTATCCTGGGACCCAGTAAAAAGTCACAATTTCTGCTTGTTCTCAAATTAATGTTGAGTCCACATCTCCCTTTAGACTGTAATGTTCTCTTTATTTTACCCTTATCCAACATGACATTCAATAACTCTGTTGAGCACCTACATACTACACAGATAGCCTGTCCATACAAAGAGGCTAAGCAGACCCAACCTGAGGGTGCAGAGGTCTGTGCTTGTGTCCTGAAGTACCTCAGTTTGGGGAAAAAAAGAAATTATGTGCTAGTCTGGCAGAACAAGCTCTGAAACACAAATAGAACACCTGTTCTCTGGGCAGAGCATTTTCTGGGGAGGACAGATGACAACCTTCTCTCCTCTGAAAGCCTCTCAATGCCAAGCCTCTTGTCACCAGGCAGCAGGCTCCAAGCTTGTCAAACTGAATTTTTCTTGTAATTCATTCACAAACTTTCATCTCCACTGGTATTTTATTCCTTAATCGAATAACTGTATGTAATTAATAACATCATGCATTAGCATAATTCTAACATCAGAGGTTTTAGGAGGATATAAGTTAATTAGAGGTTAACGTTTTTTGACTCTGAATCAGATGCTTAAGTTAAATTATACACTGTTCCTGTCAACTGGGAAAACATGAACTGTGCCCTTTTGGTTAATTTTGCTGTTTCTAAGATCTGGGAAAACAAATAAGGAAATACACTCATGTCTTAGGATTTTTGTTTAAGCTAAATTTCCAGAAAACTACTATGGTATTTATGTATCAGCATTTACTGAAAACCTATATGGGAAACATAAAAAAGGGTCAGATGCAGAGTCCAATTTTATGCCAATAGACAGGAGGGTAAAATATGCATGCTTACAGGTCCCTTGAGTAGGAAGGCAACACCAACTCAGTCAAGAGATTGAGCTGCTCCAGGTTCACCAGATACCTGCAATCAGGTGAACGGTGTACTTTCTTTTTTGACAAAGATGACCCTTTAATAAACTGTTCAGTATCAGTTGTAAAATATATACATTGCTAGGATGTTTCCTAGAATGAAATTTACAGTCCAAGGAAAAAATTCTCTTTCAAGACATTAATCATGACCTCAGAAATAGAATATATGGCTTTTACAGGGATAAATGATACACAAAACTCATGGAATGTAAAAGAAAGGGAAGGTTGCCCCTAATTCAAGATGTTAGAATTCTCTTTTTTTTATTAAAATATTTTAAAATTTACATATATTTGACATCAATTGTCATCCCCATGTATTCCCCATCACCGTAACACCAGTGCACTGTCACCTCAGTCCCCTGTGCTCCCGTCTACCCTCAACCCTTTCCCTCTTCCCTCCCTACCAAGTGTCCCCAGTTTGTCCTTTTCATTTTTGGTTTTTGTTTCTTTATTGTTATTATTATTATTATTATTATTGTTCTTATTCCTTTCCTTGATCCTTATTTGGTTCCCTTATATTCCTCCTAGGGGAGGAACTATCTGGTATTTTTCTTTTGCCTTCTGACTTACTTCGCTGAGCATCATCCCTTCCAGATCCATCCATGTTCCTATGAATGCATCTAGTTTTTCATTTCTGATTGCTGAGTACTATTCCATCGTGTATATGTACCACAGCTTCCCGATCACCTCATCTGTTTTTGGGCATTTAGGTTGTTTCCAGGTCTTACCTATGGTAAAGAGTGCTGCTATAAACATAGGGGTGCAGGTATTCTTTTGAATCCGTGTATTTGTGTCTTTTGGGTATATTCCTAGGAGTGGGATTGCTGG
>JAGFMF010011442.1:97053-107778 GCA_019455555.1 Galemys pyrenaicus
TTTTTTTGTGTTGTCCTTGTTCGGTTTTGGTATTAGTGTGATGTTGGCTTCATAAAATGTGTTTGGTAGAACTCCTTCTTTTTCGATTTTTTGAAATAGCTGTGTAATAAATCTTTTTTTTTAAGATTTATTTATTTATGCATAGAAGAGCTGGGGTACAGGCCAGAGTCATGGGAGGTGAGAGGATTCACCAGAGACAGAGTGGGGAGCTGAACATGCAGACCGACCGAAACACACTGCCAAGGGCAGCAGCGGGCGACGCAGGAGAGGTCTCCTATGCCATGTGGGTCCCCTCCCTGGCCGGCGGCAGGGATCGAATTCGTGCTGCAGTGGCTTCGGTTTGCTTCATAGTGCATTGCTTAACCCCCTGTGCCACCAGGGAGGCCCCCAAAAAATCTTTAATAAAAAAAAAGTCTATAACACTCAAAATAAATAAATATTTGCTATTTGCATTGCCAATTCCTGTAGCAATTATGACAAGGACCATGTATCTGTAAGAACAATTGGCACAGACTTTAAAACATGCCCAGGCCTCCCACTGTGGGGCTTTCTCAGCCACTGCAGTACAATTTGACCCTAGCCAGGGAGCTGATCCAAATGGCACAGCAGACCTCTCCTGCCTCACCTGCTGCTCCCCTCAGCAGTGTATTTCAGTAGATCTGCCTGTTCTGCTCCCCACACTGTCTCTGGTGAATCCTCTCACTCCCCACACTTCTGGCCTATACCCCAGCTCTTGTATCATAAATAAAATCTCAAAACATGCCCATGTCAAATATTCCATTTTCTGTCACAGAGATCTTAACTTAGCATTTTGAAACCCAAACAACACCTTGAACTGTGCAATAACATAACAATTCCTTAGAAAACATGTTCCAATATAGCATCAGGAAGAGGACAGGAGAGTCACATTTCCTGAAGTGTCCATCTCTGTGGTGGCGCTGCCATTATTACATCTGGCACTCACTAAAGTTGTGCTATGGGTTGCCAAAAAAAGGGGGGCATCTAACAGTGCTAAGCAAATGAGAAATGAGTGCACCCACCATAAGCATCCCCAAAAGCAGGCTCTGAGACCCTAGCCCACAGGTATGGCCAGGGAATGTCCAGGTTCTTTAATGACAGGGCCTCTGCCAGGACTGTCCACTTTACCTTATCGTGTCTCTTATCTCACAAATGCAGTGACGATAATGCTGCCCATTTTCTGCTCCTAATATTCCTGAGAGACTATTTCCTCACCACAAAATGGCAATTTAATGAATTTATCTAGGAAGGAGGAGCAGTCTTCACAGCTGGGTGAGGACAAGTCACGGGGACTTTGGACTGAATTCCACCCAAGTCAGCTGGGATCACATGCAGGCTGGAGCTGCTGGATGTTCTGTCCCAGAAAAGAAAAATGCTTGATAAAATACTTTTGGCTGGACATGGAGACCAGTGTCTTTTATTCATTTAAGCACATTAAACACTACACACTGTGCCAGGAATAGATAACAGTGCTTTTTCCTGCACTGGCCACCCCATAGAGTCAGCTTCCAAAGCTAGGCATCCTGCTACTCTGAAAGGCAGCAGTAAGCAACAGACCATACATTAGGCACCACCTTAAAAATATAACTGGACATTTGCGTATTCTGTCTTCCAAATTCTGTCTTCTGTTTATTTTTCTGGTTTACTTAATTAAGAAACCAACAAGAGCTCCCCGTGACCTATATAATACGACAGCCATGTGAAGCCTGCTCTAACCATGCATTCCCATGCCTGCACCAGCCAGCTGAGAGCTGCCACTGGCAGCTGATCAGGAAGTGTGCTGAGGCAGGCTGTGTGGCAAGAAAGAGTGATAAAGTTAGTACTCACCTGGCTGTGAACTGGGCGAGGCACTACATGCAGATATTTGCCAACCCAGGTCCAAAGGAAAACATCACTACTGCAGCCTTCCGCAACCATGGCCTTGTCTACCCTTAGACTTCCTCTACAGTAATGCCCCACTGGTCATTTGGGGATGCCACTCTCTAACATATGATGAGCACTCAAGGTTATGCAAGAGTGAAGCTGGCTGGAACTCATCCAAACCAAGCCAAAGGTGAATACAGGTGCCCCCCACTTTTCAAAAGTTCACACTACAGAAGATCTACATTAGCACCTCTTTCACTAGTGAAAAGAAATCCAAAGTAGATTTTTGCTTTTATCACAAAAGCCAAAAGTGAAAACAGCATTCAGTGCTAGTTTTGCTGCAAGCCCATAGCGGCAGAAGCACCCCGAGCCACAAGAGCGGCACACCAGGATTCTACCCCACAGAGCAAACTGCATAAAGTTCATATTATTCTTGTTTTTTACTGTACTCTAGTGTAGCTTAAGGTTTTATGTGCTACTCAGTCTGATTTGTTGAGTTGTTTTTTGGGTCCGGGAACTCTCAAAAATTTTTCCATGTAAATGAATGATGATTGCTTCTTCACTTTAGCAATTCTTCTTATGAAAGGTTTCATAGTAAGGGAAATAGCTACCTGTAAAGTATGACCCAAATACCTGCATTTGAATAGACTTGAAGACTGAAGGCCCCAGGGCACCTCAATAGATGTGTGCTTCATAAGAAGGACTTCACTTTGTTCAGTCCTATCTTCTTAGCACTCAGTAGGCATCTGTTAAATATATCTTGAAGGAAGAGAGGCCCCTTGCTAGGGGCCTAATCCTTACTATAAAGGATTTATTGTCAGGTTAGAGTTGACAAATATGACACTCATCTTTCCACCTCCATCCCCAATTTTCACAGGGCAGACATCACCAATCAATCATCACATTCTTTGTACCAACAACCTGAGCAAAACAACATTCCAGCTGACCACACTGAACAACCAGAGTCAGCCTCAAAGAGATCCTATGTGCCATCAGGATTCAATTATTGCTCAGGTCCTTCCAGTTCTAAAACCTTGTGAACATTCTTATGAGATTCAAAAACTGACCTAACCACAGGGAGAACAAGCAAGAAGGAGTCTTGATATTAAAGCCAAAGCACATGAAAAGAGTGCCTCTTGGTCATCATAAAATACAGATGGTGAGATGCATCCACTCAGAAAATCATGTTACCCAGACCTATGACTTAGACCACTAAGGCTGGCCTAGAGAGCTGTTCCCAGTGTAATAAGTTTGCATCATGAGAATCTTTCACCAATAATTCAAGATGAATGAGTATAAATGCTGATTATGAACATTCAGTCAGTGTCATTTACCTTGGCTATTCTGTATCAGGCCCTGTTCCAGGTGTTGGGGTACAGAATAAAAGTGGAGGATGTTCACAGCTTCATGAGGAATCAATACAAGTGCCAAGTAATTCTCTGAGATGCAGTGACCTCAGCTGGAAGCCTGCATTGAAGTGATGTCAACTTTTGGCCATAGAACCTTTGTGGGCTATTTTCTATCTGTTGCTTAGACTTTCAACTCAATTTTCAACAGGTACTTACTTGAGGAACAGAAGATTCTATACTTCGGTTAACCTTCAATCTGACCTGTAGAAACTGAGTCTGGCTTCTCACTCCTCAGCTTTCTCCTTCCTGTGGACAGAGAATTTCTGCTTCTTGGGGAACTGAGAAAATCCACACATACAACAAGTGTGAAAACATTTAAAAATATACAATCCTTTCCAAAGGATTTGAGGTCACTTAAAACAAATGACATAGCCATAGTCATGATGGTTAGCAAAGCATAAATATAGAAAATCAGGGATTGGAGAGGAAATACAGAAGCATGAGTTGGCATTAATAGCTGTATTAATATTAAATGCTCTGATTTTTGATAATTATATTGTGACAACATAAGAATGCCCTGGTTCTTAGGCACATACACTGAAATATTTGGGGTAAGAGCACAGTGATTCCAACTTTCTCTCCAGAGGACTAGAAAATAGTCACACTAGGGCCTCCCTGGTGCTGTAGTGGGTTAAGCAACGCACTATGATGCAAACTGCAGCCACTGTAGCACAAGTTCGATCCCTGCTGTGGGCCAGAGAGGGGACCCACGTGATGAGGCAGACCTCTCCTGCCTTGCCGACTGCTCCCTTCAGCAGTGTACTTCCGTTGATCTGCCTGTTCTGCTCCCCGCTCTGTCTGTGGTGAATCCTCTCACCCCCCACACCTCTGGCCTGTACTTGTATGTATAAATAAATATTTAAAAAAAAGAAAATATCACACTAGATACAGAAATCTGATGATGGGCAAATGTAAACAACTGGTGAATGGATTAAATGATATATGGGAATTCATGGCCCTAAACTTGAAACTTTTCACTGGTGATATGGTGATGGGGAATACATGGGGATTACAATTGATGTCAAATATATATAAAGAAAAAAATATATTTTTCACCATAAAAAAAAAACAAACAAAAAACAAAATTAAAATCTGCAATGGAAACAGAAAGAATCCAGCTGTCCAGATCAAATCTTGCCTGGAGAGTCTCCTGCCTCAGAGTGAACTATGGAGATAAGTCACCTGCATTTATGTGACCTGTTGAGGAGGAGTCAGGGCACCAGAGTCACCTGGTGGAGATGCGGGGTCCCAGGGAAGTGACAAGAAGACATCAGAACTACAATCCTCCTTCTCTGCAACTTCCTTGCTTCCAAGGAAATGTATTCTGGGCTAAATAAAGAAGGAATTTGTTCTAACACCACTGCATTCATGTGTGAGTATGTATGAATGAAGACGTGAAGGTGGGTAATGTGTATTCTCATCCCCAAAACTCATCACTCATCTCAAATACAAGGGAACAGATCCATGTTACAGCCCATGAACTTCTGGAAAGCTGTACCTTCATAATCAGGGACTTCTCAAGTTTACATCAGAACCATATTAACTAGATCCATACTTTTGTTTACTATGCTCCCTAACAAATGACTTTTAGTAGTTTATTCCATCCTGTGGGTAAGTACTTCTCAATTAGTCCCCATTAACATCTTTCTAAAGGCTATGCAAAAAGAGCCTGAGCCAGTCTCCCAGGACCAGTCTAGTGATGGTGCCTGCCTATAGAAGCCCAGGGGCATGTGACAGGGTTCTTGTTGTCCCTCCTCTGTCTAGTGCACACTGGTCCCTTGCCACCCACCCCAGGTCTTGTGTGTTTTGTTGTTTTGTTTTTTGTGGTTTTTTTTGTGACTGAAGAGTGAGCCACTTCAGTTCATCTGATGACAATTCATGCATAGTTCTTTGCAAGTTCAAGATGACAATGGGAAGTTCAGAGGGCTTTGACCCAGGGTGATGGGAAGTAAGAGTTATATTCCTCTCCTGCCTTTCTCCTGGCTTAAAAGTTAAGAAGCATAGTGTCTTCTCTCAAGGAAGCCAGGCACCCCGAGACATTATATGCATCATCTTCTCCTGCCTCACTCCCATTCCCCCCATTCCCTGGGATCACACGCCCTATAAAAGGTGAGCATATACACCCTGTATGTCTCAGAATCTGTTTTCTGGGAAGCCCAGGGCACTATAAATCCTACCAAGAATTAGTTAGAAAGAACAGCAGAATGAGGAAGATGAGTTCACACTGATGGTCCCTTACCATCATGAGCAGAGGAAATAAGTGACAGTTTTTGAATACGCCTGATCTGCCCAGGTGTGGCAAGGGTGCACCCCTTAATGCTTGTGGCATGGGTGGTAGCAATCCTGTCCCTAGTTTCGTACTTCCTTTGCTGTGATACAAATGACAAAACTGTCCAAATGCAAAGTGCTGTTATTATAACTCATGAGTCACCCCTCCCCAGTCTTCTGAAATCTGTGCTTTGCTGCCATAAATTCTGGTCCATACAAATCCAGAACCTGAGAAATAAGTCATCCAAAACCCCACACCCCTCTAAAGAGGGGACAGGTTTAAATAGGATTTTATGAAGTGGAATTTAAATCAGTCATTTAAATGTTAAATCATGAAATTATAGAGAATTCTAGTTATTTTTATCATACTTTGGGAGTTGAATATTTTGACATATTAAATCAGTTCTCCAAAATGGCATTTACATCAAAATTTTGGTTGTTTTTGATGAGTCTCTGTCCCAGTTGTTACAGTATAATCTCAGCTGAGCTATGTGAGGCCAGGATGGCTGCAGTGGCTTGTGACTCTCACACCATCTGCCGGCTTGCTGGAAGAAACTACAACTAGGTCGAATGGGAAAAATCATTCATTCTTGGAGAAATTTCATGGAGAAGTTTCCAAGGAGTCTGGTTATTTACACCTGGATATAATGATAAGGATCAGCTCTTCCTGGCAGACTAGCAGTGCAGAGAGAGCTGCAAGTGGCTGATGAACCTACCATCGGCAGCTCCTGACCAGAACTTCAGAAAGGGCTGGCAGTAGTAATGCTATGGTTTCCACCTCAGAGTTTCCAGTGAAATCAGATGTCATGACCATTTCCCTGTGTCACTCACTAGCTCTGCACCATTCTCAGGTCTCAAGCTGGTACCTGCAGAAACCAGAATGACTACATCCTATGCCCATGCCACAAGAAAAGCTGGAGAAGAAACCAAAAGAATCACATATCTATAGATCTTTCAAGTCTGCTTACATGAAAACTTACAACACTGAAACATGCTGATTACCAATTTCAAAGCCAACTCAGATATCTCAATTGAAATATGAGATACGCAGATTTAAGTCATCAAAAACCAAAATATCTGCTTTATAACCAATATGGCTGATGCTGGAGAGTACAGTCAAGGTGCCTGGGAACACAGACTTCCGGCTGCTAAAATATGCATCTTCCCACTAGTGACAGGGAACCCGGGGCAGAGTCTCCTAAGCTCACCAGATGCTCCCTGCAGGAAAGAACATCCCTAAAATGAAGGCAGGCACAGCTGAGCCATGCATTTCTAGTCCCTTCTCCAACATTCCTCAGTCTTTTGAGGGAGGAGTAGTGATGTTCTTTTCACCCAAGAAAACATCACAAGTGAGGGCCTTGGGTCCTGCATAGCAAAGTCCATTACCAAAAGTTCTAGTCCTGAAGGACACAGCACTTCACTCTAAACTGGACTGCTCTCTATAGCCTGGAGCAAAACTTTCTAAGGTTTTTCCTTAAGAACACATGTTTATACAGAGAGATGACACTGCATACATTCTTAACTTAAACAAATCTAACAACACCCTTGGGGAGAGAACAGCGGGAGGGCAAGTTCAACAGCTTGGACCATTGCACACTAGCAAGAGCCAGAGATGGCAGAGTGTGCTTCATACAGCACATACATGTCACAATTTTGGATGCCAGTCTAGTGACAAACCAGAGAGTGTGTTTTACAATAACTGGGTGCATTCACCTTCCCTCCAATGTCCACACTGGTATGGCCCTAACTGCCAGGACATAGTCTGGGCAACATCAAATCACTGCTTTGCCATGCATGGATGGAGCTGTGAGTGTGAGGCTCCATCCTCAGGACTTTTGTAGCCAATACTAACATGTTCCTGAAGAATAGCAGACAAGATCATCCTCTCACAGGGCAAGGACTTCATAGGTCACTGACTTTGAAGGATAATTCCTAAAAAACAACTCTGTACCTTTGTTAGCCTGGGTTCCCCAGATACAGATCTTGAAACAGGATTTGAATGCAAGGGGAATTTTGGGGGGAAGTGAGTCTGGGCCACACTAGAAATGGAATGGAGGGGTAAGATGGATGGGTTACCAAGTGGACACCTGCCACCCCATCCTGCTGGTTATATTCCAACTAATGCCTGACATGGAAAGGGACTCCCTCCAAGAACATGGACTGTCCACCTCAAAGCAGACTTCAGTGACCAGAGGTGGCACCCACCTAGCCTGTGCACTGACTAGTTAAGGGGAGGTGACCTGGTAGAAGCTAACACATCTGCAGCAATGACTTTGTGCTTCTTTGTACCCAGTTTAGTACAGAGACTAGAAAATGCAGCAATCACTTTCCAAGGCAAGATTGCCACTCCCACCATGCTTGCTGTTGCCAAGATTTGGACCTTCATACAGACCCATTGGGGTCACATCCTCTTACACATTCCTCTCATGAGCCTCTTGGAGCCCCACCCTCCAGAGAGAGCCAATGTCTTCTATTTTGAATTCTCAGTTGCTTTTTCCTCCCTGCATATGCTCTCCTATCATGATGAGTGGAGTAATTTAACCAGAACCATTAATTTATACATAGAGCCAAGTAATTATCCCTATTTCTCTTGCATTATCTGAAATGCTCCTCCTCCAGATGACTTCATTTTCCCTCTTCCATCATCTCTCCCTCCTCGATCATCCCTCCCTCTTCCATCACATTTCCCTTCCCCATACCTATTCCACCATCACCACTTCCGATCCTTTTCCTTATTTATTCTTCTTCATAGACCTTAACAACACTTGATATCCTATACATTTCACTTCTATGTCCTGTCTACAGACTTCCTCTTTTTCCACTGGACCTTCCTGGGGAGCTCTCCTGAGGGCAGGGAGGTAGAGAGGCACACAGAATCCAAAGAGTCTGTACTCAAACTCTCATCCATTAAAAAGAAACAACGAAATGGGAATTAACAGAATGTGCTGGGATGGCTGCACCCATTAAACAGTCCGTGCACATTAGGTATCTCACATTAGGTATCTCATTTAACTCCAACAACAACCTGGTGGTTCAAGGACAATTGTTACTCCCATTTGCTCATGAAAATCAAGGATGCAAGAGGCTTGTTGGCAGTTACACACCAAATACAGGGTCACCCAGCATTTCACTAGTCCTGTTAGACCCCAGGGCGATATGTGACCATCGGGAACCACCACGTCTTGCAGGATCCTTGACTGGTCTGTGGGCAGGAATCTACCACAACCAGCACTGCCAGGGGACTCCTGTCCTATCTAGACAGCTTGCAGTACCTGGGACCTCGGCTTATAGGGAGGAATGGTATCACTCCTCACCCTTCCTTGCCTGAGCCGTGTGCACCTGCCCAGCACTAACAGCACACCTCCCGGGCATGCAGCGGTGCAGGGTAACCAGGCAGCAGTCATCATGTGATGGTTTATCAAATCAGCTACTCATGGACAATTTACCCTTTAAGACAACACTGAAGGCACCAGGATCAGATATACAACTTCCATTTCAGTGGAGCCAAAGATGGGAGTCACTGGTATTGTGTGTTGGAATTTAAATTAAAAGTGTTAAATTCCTCCAGGGATTAGACCAAACCCACATCGACTCCTTACACACAGCTGTTTGTCTTGTTTTTTTGGTATTAAGTAATGTGGAAGGTCAGCCACACAGGTCATGTTCACCAAGCTGTATGATTTCAATTGCTATTTCTCTTTATTAACAAAGAGATGCAACTATGGTGGAAGAAACATCCAGTGGATTGTCCCAAGCTGGCTCACATGCCAGCCACTTGCCTAAGAGATGGTGTGATCCTATCAATCCAAACCCAAAGGAGGAGAAAACTGTAACTTTCCAAAAGGAAATCAGAGTGTGGGTAGGATGGGAAATAGATGCAAACTAACAATAGCAAATGTACATAATGAGATGGAAAGAATTAGCCTTTGATTCCAAGGTCTATTCTTTGCTCCAGGCACACCACCATCTCACACCAAGTGGGTCACAGAATTGCCTCTGGCTTAGAGATCTCAGTTTCTCTTCCCTCCGAAGCAATGCTTCAGTAGCAAAATGCTTGTTGGCAAATATCAAAATATCAAGCAATGCCAGTGCTGGGTGTTCTATCCTCTTCATTGAATAAAGAAGTTACTGCAATTTTTTGTGCTTACAAACCGCAATAGAGTCTCTGTTTACCAAAGTATTTAAAGATTGCTAATTTTCTCCAAGCTTCTAATAGCATGAATTATTTTACTGCTTTACATGCAGAGTGAATAATGTATTTTAGATTTTTAGTAACCACATTGTGTTTAGCAATTAGAGATATTAGTGCTTGCCAAACAACTTTGAAAGATAAATGTTGATGGCTAGAATCAGGCTGTGCCTGTGCTTGTTTTACTAAACATAGAAAACCAGATCACAGTGGCTTTGTTCTTGTCCCCGAGTGTTCCAATGAACAGGGAGCACAGCTCATCTAAGGACTACTCTATTGTAATCCCAAAAGATTTTATATTTACCACCATATTCCCAAATTATCCACTACAAAAGTGGACCTGAGATCTTTACCACCCTCATGGGAGATCCCCACTGTGGTAGCCTGGTACAAACCCACTCTCAGGCTCCTTACACATCCCCCTTCCACCTGTGGGGCCTGGGGTCTGCCTAAGGGGTCTCCCTGGCATTATGGAGGCAGGCCAGAAGGACAGAGAATTAATGCTCCAGAAATAGTGCTTAACCCATTAGAAAGGGAAGTTGGAAAGAGACACCCCAACTTCTCTCATATAGGTTCTGGGGTCCTTTTATGTGGTCCCACAAAGCTCTCAGTGGGTCAAAGCCAGTACGCACAACTTTATGCTGCTCCTTCCTTCCTCATGGAATCCCTGCTTTATCTCACACGTAACCTACTGCATTCAATCCCTTGCTCTTCCTAATCTGTTTCTGTGGGAACCCACCCAAGCCAAACACCAATTCCCAACAAAAACAGACTCTCAGTGGACATGGATGTTAAGAGGTGTGAGCTGCTACTATGCATAGGGAATGGGGTTCCTGAGGTCTGAGATGTCCCTGCCCCTCTTCCAGTAATTCCCTGTTGATTCTTTTTTTTTTTTATTAAAATATTTTAAAATTTACATATACTTGCCATTAATTGTAATCCCCATGTATTCCCCATCACCATCTCACCAGTGCACCA
>JAGFMF010011442.1:111262-122786 GCA_019455555.1 Galemys pyrenaicus
ACTTCTTTTTTTTTTTTTTAACCTTTATAATTCTTTTTTTTTTTTTTTTTTTGGACATGGTGAGTTCTGATCTCTCTCCGATGCACTTACCTTAGTCCTTGTTAACTGGATTGCAGGGAAAGACTGGTGCTTTTCCATTGCCACCTAAGCAGCTAAAACTGTTTTTTAAAAAAGTGATTGTTTTCCTCTCTTGCACCAAAAGTTACTGCCTGTGGACAGCTCCTCCCTGAGACACCAGCCTGACTAAATTGTCCAAAGAGGAGGTATCAGTGAGGTTGGAGGACCCAAGGCGTGGACATAAGGCAGCGCAGGAGTGAAACCAGAAGCCAATCACTGAGACGTCCACTTCTAAACTTTGGAATATGGAGAGGTCCAGGATCCTGGGACTCTGTTTCTGGCCTCTGAAGAAAGAAGAAGCTTCCAGAAGCTGGCCTCCAATGAGAAAAGTTGCAAAGTTTTGCAGGTAACTGGGCAATAGAACCTGTCTCCGGTCTTGTCACTGCCGCTGCCTAGAAAGAGCTCTGAAGGTCTCTGGTCTAGTGTATCAAAGAGCTGTTGATCTGATCCTCTGGCACCACCTTGGTGCTGCTGCCTGTGTTGTTCCCTGACCCAGAGTCTGGTGCTGTTCATCCCAGTCTCCAGACTTGTGCTGCTGGTGCTGTAGCCCCGCCTGTGAGCACGTCCAGCTGCCATGCTCTTCAGGCCTCATTGGCAAAAAGACACCATTTTGGATGAACAGACTTTGTTTGGAATTTCCAACCACTGTGGACACATCTAGGGTGAGATGGCCACTCATAGCCTTAGAAATTCCTTGTTTCCCCTGTTTGTTAAATGAGCCCCATTATTGTTGTTCCCTGAACCTGAGTGGTCTTACAATTGTGTACATGGGTGAAGAACCCATAAACGGTGACCTGTCCTCTACTGGGCACTGTCCTTGGGTGGCTACAGCACCCATATGGCCATTCACTTGGGCAAAGTCCTCATGGCTCGAGGGGTAATTTTCTCTGAGTCTCATCCATTTGCTGCACCATCAGCAGGCACCTGTCACCCCTGATGGCCCACCCAGGACTTCAGGGTCATTCCCTCTGTCCCAGCCTTGAATCTGTTTCTGGAAAGTGCTGTCATTCTGAGAAGGTGAAATAGAGGCTGGTCACCTGGAGAGTGGGTAGGGGACTTTGTCCTTAAAAGCAGTTCACAAGGGTCTGGTTAATTGTCCAGGAGAAAATTCTGTAAGCACAAGAAAGTGAATGAGAAAAAGAGGAATAAAGGAGGAGAGACATGAAAACTAGTAACATGGGGTGGGACCCACTGGGAACTCAGGACTATGAGGTCAATGCCTGGGGGTCCACCTGCCCCTAATGATCAAGGAGGCTGAACTGGTACCCACCACTTTCTTCAAAGGGTACTGGCTTGCCAGCCCTTGGGAAGGGACTCTGAAATGGAATGGCAATGCCACAGGTTGTGGGTGGGCCCAGGGACTGGGAGTGCAGTACCCACAAATTGACAAGGCTGCTGCAAACCAGGAGTGAAACCTTCCAGGTTCTGAGTTTGGTCCCTGCCACTCTCCTCCTGCCAGCATGGTCATCCAGGATGTTCACCCATCATGCTTTCTATAACCACACTGTGTTTTTTTGTAGATGAACTATCATTTATTCCTCAGCAAAACCCAGCTGCAGCTCTACATTCAAGAAGTATGTTGGGGATTATAATTGATGTTAAATATATATAAATTAAAGGGAAAGATGTAAAAAAAAAAGGATAAAAAATAAAATAAATAATGATCTCTTTAGACAATAAAAAAAAAAAAGAAGTATGTTGGGGAGCTCTCAAAAAGGCCCAGCTTTTTGACTAGGTTATTTGTCTGACTAGGTGGGATCGAAGACCAGCATAACCAGCATTCCCTGGAAACTGCTCGTAGGTGCTGTCCTCCAGCCTCACCACCTTACCCATTGCCTGAGTCAGACTGAGGAGGGGCCACCTGGATCTGCACGCCGGCCCTCCAGCGGGTTCCACCAAAGTCTGAAACCACTGAACTGAGAAATCAGGGAAGCACATTTAACCATGGGGAAAACAAAGGGGGAAGCTCTGTCATCAGGACACCTCTTCGAATTACCTCCCCCCCAAGGAGAACACTTTCCAGCCAAGCCCCACCCTAGCCTGGGAGAAATTGAACTGACTCAGTCTTACACAACTGTGGTGCCAGCAAGGGGCATAGAGCAAGTTCTCGATGATTCGAGCAGACAGGATAAAGGAGGAGTCCTGGAGCCCTTGGTGGCTTTTTACACTTTTATTATCAGAGGCGACCAGGTACATGGCAGGCATGGGTGCTGGGGGTGCCAGGAGGCTGGCAGGCCTCCTAGCCCCCGGCGCATCTCACTCTCAGCTGCTTTGCTGCTGCTGCTGCTCTCGCTCTGCTCTGCTGGCATCCTCGTGACGCTGCCCTTACATGCCCGTATCCAAGCCCAGGTGCACCCACTTGCGCATGCTCACCTAGGCATGTGTGCAGAACTGCAGGTGTGCATCATTACACCAATGGCGGGAGGGCGGAAAAGCCTAAAACTTTTCTCTGACCCTACAACACCACACAGCACTAAGCAATTCATTGCTTAGACCTGGAGAGACAGAAAAAAGAAAATATAAAAGGAAAAAGAAAGCTTGCACATAGGAAATTCGAAGAGAATGGAACATTCCAAATGAAGGTGCACCCTTCTGGTGTCCAGTGGGCTTGCTGACCATTTATCTTAATGCCCACTCTAGAAAATGTCTGTGTTTATCTTCACATATATATTACATGTTATTGTATAGGTTTAATTATTTTGACTTATTTATTTAATTATTCTAGTTTCATACTGACCTTTGTTTTTTTTTAAATATGTCTTGTGAATATTTCCATGTTAATAGAATGTCACTTCATTATTTTGCTAGTCATTTTTCTGAAGTGTGCACCTAAAGAAACATACAGAGTATAGATTATAATATGTAGAATTGTCATTTTCAGGTTAGTCAGGTTCTTGATAGGTGCTTTGGTTTTCCCCACTCCACCCTGCACCCCCACCCCCGGTTTTCATCTTTGCAATAATATTTATTTCCTTTTATGAGGAGAGTCACCAGGTCAATTCCTGGGAGGGAAGCTGCTGGGTCAAAGGTTAGGAGCATATGTTGGCCAAAAGCCTTCCAGAGAAGGCACTTCAACAGTTTACAAACATGCCTTTTCTAGTATGTTCATACCTGCAAAGAGTGTCATGGTGTTTTTTTGTTTCCTAATTTGGAAAGAAATGATATCTCTTTGTTATTTTTTATTTTAAATCCTTTAATTTTGAGAGAAATTGAGCTACTAGTTTTTTTTTATATACCCATTGACCAATTTTGTTTATATTTTTGTGAGTTTCCCATTTTTCTGTTGGGCTTGTAAATATTTTTCTTACTGATTAGTGAGAGCTCTTTGTCAAATAAATATGCTGCTTAGAAGAAGTATGCAAACCCTTCGCCCTTCAGGGTGCAAATATTTTCTTCAGTTCATTATTTTACTTTTTCTTCACTTATGATTTTTCTTCCCTTGCTAATGGTTTTCATTTCTAGTCAGATATATCCACATTACCCATCAAAGCTTCTAAATATACATCCTGCTTAGAAAGGCATTTTCCACTCACAATTATAAATAAAGGCACCTTTTTTTCTTTCATAATATTTTAGTGCTATTTTTGTACACTTAAATCTCTGATATATCTGCAATTTCTTTTGGCATTCTAGAGCAGCAAGGCATAATTCAGCCATTTTATCCAAATAGCCAATTGTCTCTAAACCTCTTTTATCTCTGATTTGAAATGCCATACACCATAAAGACGAAATGTGAATACTTATTTATATATATTTTGGGGTCCTCTCTCTGCTCCATGAAAATCTTCAGTATGAACCAGTTTAGGTAAAGAAACGTCACAATTCATTTTATATTTCAGAGGGCTAGTCCCTCCTCATGACTCTTCTTTCCCCTCCATTTTTCTGTTAATTTTCCCACATCAGCCCTCCAATATATCTGTCAAGATTAGAATTGGAATTAGGCTGACTTTATGGGTAATTTATGGCTAGTGGTCATCTTGACGAATATTGAGCCATTCTAACTAAGAGCAAGTTATCTCTCCCTGTTTGCTTGGATCCTAATTTAATTCTACTAAGAGATTTTCCATGTTTTCTTTATGTGGTCCCCATATATTTCACCCCAAAACCATATTGTCCAGCTGGATCAGCACAGCCCTGAGTTACTCAGTGTTGTTTCCAAAATTCAACCTCACTGCCTACCCCACCATCCAACATGCCCCAGTGGGTAGACAGAACAAGGTGCCAGCCTGGAGACAACTTCCCAACACTGCAGTCCCAGCCTTGTCTGAGACAAGCACAGGCAACTGCCTCCCAGCCATCAGCACGTGGAGGGCACCCTTTCCAACATGGACTCTCCCTTTCTGCATGAAAACAGCCTGGGTATATGTCCACTCTCCTTCCTGAAAGCTCACCTATACATACATAGTTTGGCAAGGTCCTGACTTGGCATTAGTAGCAGGTCAGTTTGCAGGTATTTATATGTATTTTTCCCTTCAATATAGACCCTTTATACCTTCCATGCCACATGGCAACTGGAGTCTTCAGTTTATATTCATTAAAATAATTGTCAAGTTTAAGAATGTTCTTTGTGTTGGTTCATGTGTACTCATAAGTAAGTCCAGCTGGATTTGAGAGAGAAGAGGCCAGCAGTGTTGGCCAGGGGGATCCCTGAGGTTGTGAGACTTTACTGACCCCACAGGTTATGAGGGCAGCCTCCAGGCAGGGAGGGGGAAGGCGAACAGAGCCACCAGGCCCAGGAGCTGCTGCTCCTACCTCTCAGCTCTTCTGCAGTCAGCAGGCCCAGGCTTCTGTCCAGTCTTTGCCTCCTGTTTGCCCCTCCCCCGCCCTAAGCCTCTCCACTTCTGAGGAGGATCATGAGACAGTAACATTTACAACACAGTCAAAGAGAAAATTGCCTTCATCTGCTGCAGACAAAGAGTGCTCACATATGGGCTTGCTGTGAAGAAGAAAGTGAGGGGCCCTCCCAGCATTCCAGCTCCAGGCAGCTGGACACTGAGAGCATCCTGTCCCCCTTGATAGAGGTCTGTCACTTTCATGCCCTTGGTTTCTGCCTCTATCCCTCCCTATCCTCCTCCTGCTACCAGTTTCCTAGGACCCCTCTCCTAGAACACAAGCAGTTGGGGAAAGGGGAAAGTAGTTCAGAGTGCTGTGGAAGGGGCTTCAGGCAACCCCCTAGAGCCCTGGTCTCCCCCTGGT
Organism: Galemys pyrenaicus; assembly: GCA_019455555.1. NCBI lineage: Eukaryota > Metazoa > Chordata > Mammalia > Eulipotyphla > Talpidae > Galemys > Galemys pyrenaicus. The sequence goes on from JAGFMF010011442.1 coordinate 116,576, forward strand.
CAGTTACTCTGGTCACACCCACACTAGTCTGTCCACTGGGGATGCAGGACTCATTGACCATGCTCCTCAGATATCTTTTCAATTTTTAAAAAGGTTTATTTGTTTATGCATGTAAGAGCTGGCCTATAGGCCAGAGGAATGGGGCAGGTGGTGGGCCAGAGACAGAGTGTGGAGCAGAGCAGGCAGATCCACTGAAACACACTGCTAAGGGGAGCAGTAGGTGAGATAGGAGAGGTCTGCTATGCCATGTGAGTCAGCTCCCTGGCCGGGGATCACCTTGTGCTACAGTAGCTGTCAATAGCTTCATAGTGCTGTGACCTGACCCCTGTGCCACCAGGGAAGCCCAGTGTAGACTCAGAGAAAAGTCGTCAGGCTTTTCCGCCCTCCTGCCATTGGTGTAATGATGGACACCTGAAGTTCTGCACGCATGCCTAGGTGGGCGTGTCCAAATGGGCGCACCTGGGTTTAGACATGGGTGTATAAGGGCGGCATCATGAGGATGCCAGCAGAGCAGAACGAGAGCAGCAGAGCACAGCAGCAAAGCAACCGACACCCTGCCATGTACCAGGTTGCCTCTGAGACAACAATGCAATAAAAACTGAAAAAGTCACAGAGGGCTCCAAGACGCCTTCCTTTACCCGTCTGCCAGAATCATCGAGAACTTGTTCTGTGCCCCTTGCTGGCACTACACCCAGCCTCAGATATCTTTCAAACAGAAAACATATTTCCATTTTCTGTAATAATTATCTTCATTTATAAAGGGGTGCTTCTAATAGTCCCTGTGAATGGGGCCCATTTTTTCCCCACTTCCCACTGCTGCAACAGCAGCACCAGGAGACAGATTCAGTACTGATCTAAGATACCTTTGACTATTCCTTCATTAATGATTGTTTCTAAAAGTAGCTGGGTAAGCACTGGGAGATCTAATGGGGTTGTGGAAGCCTCTACCTGCTGCTGTCCCTTCCTGTCATCTCTGCCTGTCAACTCACATGGATACCTTCTTAGGAGGCATTTTGAATCAGGCTGTCCCAGGTGCCTGAGAACTCTGAAGCATTCTGCTTACTCCCTTGGAAGGCCTAGACAGTGGAGTGAGACTTGACATTCTATCTCAAAATTATTGCTTCTTGTTCGTTTGTAACCTGGGCTACAATCTAGGGGGTTAAAGAACGGGCCTCAAAATGTGCTGATCTATCATGTAGCTCTGACTCTTTCCACCCCACCCCGAAACCAGGCAAACCTGAGGGATGTCACTGTTCCTGGGTCCACATGCATATACTTACAACTGCAACATAGGACCCAGACTCATAGTATAAGAACAGACTTATTTAAAGGGGGTAGGAAAGATAAGAAAATCGAAGGAGTATCTAAGGCCACAGATGGCTGACAGCCCTACCCCAGATAGTGTGCAAAGGCCCAAACCAAAAACTGTTAGTGCAAGATGTTTTCCCTTCTCTAAGAGCCTAAAACTGTTAGCACGTCAGTAAATGGTGGACCAGGACCCAACTCACAGTGGCAGCTGGAGGTGATCATAGATACCTGTAAGTTGGACCAGGACCCAACTTACAGCAGCAGCTGAGGTGGCATCACTACAACCAGCAGCCTTTATCCAGAGGCCAGAACAGGCAAGCCAGAGGCAGGAGTGGTGGTCAGGTGGTGGAAGATAAAAGCAGTGGACAGCTCTTAGCTATGGTTAGGAACAGACCAACAGTGTTGATCAGTGCTGGCCAGCAAGCAGTGATGTGGAGGGTCAGGTTATTACCAGTCAGCAGGCAATGTCAAGGATCAAGCAGCAGTGTTCAGCTCTAAAGTAAAATCAAACTTCCCCTACTCATTGCTCAGCACATGACCACAGAAGCTGTGTGCGGGTTATGCAAGTGGCTATGGGCCATGGGCATTTTACTGCCAACCACCAGTGGCCCCATTGGTTCTCAGGCAGCAGGCAGAGACCAGCAGTGAAGGCTACAGTGGTTCCTCTGCTATACCACCTCAGAACAAGCAGATCCTAGTTTGGGGCTACAGGGAGGAACATGGAACTGGACCCCATGGGGCCAGCTCCAACACTGGCTCCCTCCAGCTGTAGGCAGTAAAGAGACCTATGGATTTGGTGCCTGGATCACAGAATGGACAGAACAGGTGTGATCTAGGAACTGGCAGATTCTATGGGCCAGTCAGCCATAGGATTGAAAACAGTCAAATCAGACTTGTAGGTGTGGAAGGGGGTCAGGGGGGTCAGAGATGTGGGAAGGGCCCTGAAAGAGGAGATAAGACAAGGCAGGAGCCAGCTCAGGATTCAGAATCTGTGCTTGAGGAATACTCTCAGACACTCTCACTCTAAGACTCTATTCCTGACCCCCAAAGAAAGAAGAACAAGCATCCAGCAGCTGACCTCTGAAGGAAGAAGAAAAGCAAAAAAAGCTTCACAGAGAAGCCAAAGATCTTCACAAAGCCCAGAGCCCACTACCCTCTGGCCCTCCCTCTGACATCGCTTGAAAGGAGATGGGCCTGGTGTTTCAAAGAGATATTTGATTTTGGTGAGGGGCAACAACTCACAAAGAATTGTTGATAGGGTTGACAATACCACCTTCTGGTGACTGGCACTAGTGACCAGTGCTGTCCAGCACTATTGACAGGTGAGCTGCACTGTGCCTGGGTCACCTTTGAGAGCTGTTAATCACTCCTTATCATCTAGCACAGCATTCTGGTGTTGCTGACTCTTTTGTTGTCCATTTGACCTTAAACTGTGGCCATGGGGTGCTGCAGCATCATTCCAGTGGTCCCACATGTGAGCACCTCCACCTGTAGTGAGCTGGATCCTGGCCTGATGCTTGCTCGTGTGCCACAGGCTCCAGGACCTCATTAACAAGACTGAGCCATCTTGGGCAAATGGCCTTTTGTTCTGGAATTTTGGACCCTGTGGACATTGTCTTGGGTGAGATAGCCAGTCACCTGTTGCCTTAGAAACTCTTTGTTTCTCCTGTTGTTGTTCCGTGAGCATGAGTGCTCTTGCAATTGTGTGCACAGATAAAAAACCCACAGTACCAGTTCCCTATTGATCGTCACCCTTGGAAGGCTCTAGCAACTCTATACCCCTGCTGTAGCTCCATTTCATAAGTAGCCGTGCTAGTTTTGCCACAGGAAGAAGCAGAGAACTGTAATCAGAAGGGGCAAAGGCCTGAAGGCAGAAATCAAAGGTCTTCCCAGCAGAGAGTGTCTCTACAGTTCTCACACTCTCAGGTAAGTGTGTCCAAAGCTGTCAGCAGCCCAGACTGATGTGGCTTTCAGGGCACCGGTTTCAAAACCAAACCACAACAGTGCATGAAACGCACTGTGCATTTGGTTGACTCCCTGCACCAGTGTGGCAGTGGGTACAGCAGGGCTGAACACATTCCTCTGTGCCACCAAACCAGGAGCCTTGGAGTTTTGCTTAACCTCAGCTCAGCACTAAGGAGAGGTCCATGATGCATGATGGTGCTGAGGACAAGGAGGCTAGCAGAGGCGCGTGACTCACAGGTCCCACATCTATCCTTCAAATGATGGTCCTGGATATTGATCCTTCTTTAAGGTAATTGTTTCTTGAAGCTATCTCTGCCTTCATGTAAATAGACTCCAGGACCACCCCCCTCCCCCAAGTTATTTGTATGATCTGGAATCCGAGGGTAAAGTCAATCAAGCAGTAGAATATTTTGGTGTGATAGTCTTGTACCTACCTGTGCCAGGAATGGGTCCAGGTCCTAGAAGGACAAGCAAAGGAGACACTCCTACCCCGAAAGACCCCGAAAGTTTTAAGTGCGGTACATGGTAGAAACACCCCCCAGAGCAGCGAAATAAGTCAGAAGGCAAAAGAAAAATACCAGATGATTCCTCACCTAGGAGGAATATAAGGGAACCAAATAAGGATCAAGGAAAGGAATAAGAACAATAATAATAACAATAAAGACACAAAAACCAAAAATGAAAAGACAAGAACAAATTGGGGACACTTGGTTGGGAGAGGGGAGAGGGAGGGTTGAGGGCAGATGGAAGCATGGGAGACTGAGGTGATGGTGCACTGGTGATATGGTGATGGGGAATACATGGGGATTACAATTGATGGCAAATATATATAAATTAAATACATATAAATAAAATAATAATAATAAAAAAAACTTCTGAGCTCCAAACTGTTCTCCATTCCAATTCAATGGGAAGGGGGAGAGTGCTAAGTACTTTTAAAACTCCCAGGTGATTCCAATGTGCGACCAAACTTAAGAAGAATGATTGTATTTTAATTTTTTAATTTTAAAACAGTGCATTTCAAACCCGAATGTCCCCACACATCACCAGGGTCTCATCCAGGGCAGATTCTGATTCAGCAGTTCTGAAGCAGAGTCTGCGTCCTGCCTAACAGCTCCCAGGTGATGTCGATGCTGCCAGCTGCAAACTACACTTTGAACCATGTGGCTTTGAATGCCACTGTCTTGTCTGGTTTTAACGGTAATTCTCCCAGGTGACGGTGCTTCCAAGATCGGCAAGTTACCTATGACCAGGTGTTGAGGCCACATGGTGGGAGTTTTGAATATTTAATGCTCAACTGAGAAGCAGGAGTGGACAAAGGAGGTGGGCATAGCAATCAGGAAGCAGATGTGCCTAGGAATTGGTGTGATTTGTGCACTTGAAAATGGCCCTCTGTAGTCTTGAAATATTTCACATGCTTAAGGGAAAGAGCTGCTGCCAGAAAACCTCTGTGCACCTGTCTGTGCCCTCAAGGAGTCTATGACTCCACACAGACACAGAGCCCAGATCTCCTGAGATCGGAAAGACACAATGTTCTTTCCCCTACTCCTGCACTGCAGGGCCTATGCACATTTCTCACACGGTTGTCCTGGCTCTTAATATAAATGCTGAGAAGAAAATATTCCACAGTCAAACTAGTTATGGAAAACACTAGGCTCAGCTATGTTAAGCAATATTCTTTATGTCAGAACTCTCAGACTTTAAATGCAAAAATTCATAGGATGATGCAATGCAGAGCATTTTCCAGATTTTTCAAGGCATTTTTAGTGACATGGCCGTTGTGAGCTTTCCCTACAATTCAGAAACATTGCATTCATCCAGAGTTCAGCCTTTGATGAAACCCTCACGGGTTTCAATTCCTGATGACAATGGGAACTGTGTAACCAGCCTAGGAACAGACTAGTGCTGGAGGCTAATCATCTAGAGAAATCTCAGGTGCGATTTAGTGTTGGCTGCCAGCTCCTAGCACCTGAAGTACCAGCTAGATCCAGAAGGAAAACACATCACAAGCAGAGTGCTCCCAGATTCCCTTCAATGTGCATGCTGAGGACCCATACCAGAAACTTTAGGGTACAGGCATAACCAGCACCATTGCCTGAAAATGATGAACCTTTGCTATAAACAAGGTCAAGACAGTGCAATTGGAATGAAAAGAAGCTAATATCTGGTGTGAATGGATTCCAGGAAAAAAGCTTTCTGACATTTTTCCTTCTCTTACAAACTTGTGGAGAACAGTTGCTTTGTTTTTATGGCTGTTTTCAGGGTGTGGCTGGTGTTCCTCACAGTACCAATGTCACTTGTCGGAAATGCAGAATCTAGGGACTTTCCTCCCATAGAAAATCAGAATCTCAGGGTGAGGACCAGTGGTTCTATGGTCACAAGCCCCCACGTGATTCGTGTGGACTCATTTGCCTACTGCCCTCTTACAGCAAAGCTCACGTGCCGTAAGTGTTCTCATTGCCCATTAGTGTCATTTTTCACTATAAATTTATTTTGTCTCCCAACCACTTGCCCCCATCCAAAATATCTGGAAAGTCAACAGTGTGTTTTTTAGAAATAGCATGTAGCAAAACCTCTCACATAGGACAGATAAAGCTTGACTGGAGACCAGAAGAATCTGTCCCGGTATGTAAAACCTCTTCAAAAGTCAGATGTGTAAGCAGCAACCTGGACCCTCCTCTCCACCCCTAGCCACTGATATCATCTGCATTTCCATCTTACCTGAGCACCTGGCTCTCAGTCTTCTGCTACCTCAGTTTCCTATCCACTCAAGAAATCCTTGATTTGGTGTCCTATATCCTTATCATATATAGATAGTAATATGTGACATAATTTTTTTAAGATTTATTTATTTATGCATACAAGCACAGGGGTACAGGTCAGAAGTGTGGGGGGTGAGAAGATTCACCACAGAGAGCGGGGAGCAGAACAGGCAGAT
>JAGFMF010011442.1:132519-146030 GCA_019455555.1 Galemys pyrenaicus
GTGATGGTGCACTGGTGAGATGGTGATGGGGAATACATGGGGATTACAATTGATGGCAAGTATATGTAAATTTAAAAAAAATTTTATATTAATAAAAAAATTATATAGGACAGACATTGAGATCTACTTAAGGAAGGGAAGAGCACAAAAGATGGAAGAGTGAAGGTAAAAGAAAAGACTTAATTTTCTTATTGGTAATGGAATTAATAGATATGTGTGTGCAAAATAATAACATACTTGATTGTTCTTATGTGTGCTTTGTATGTGTGTACAAATATGTACATATGTAAAAACACAGATCCATATAACATGCTGTCTCTATTCCTTTACTTTTCATCTGTATGTGTCTATATATAGATACTTTGTAGATAGCATATAGCTGGATCTTGCCTTTTTATTCACTCAGAAAACGTCTAGCTCTTATTTGTCATATTTAGATTTAGACTATTGTCATTTATTTATTTATTTATTTAGAGATTAGTTTGTCTAACATTAATCCAAACACAGTTCCAGTTTGGCATATCAAAGGTGCCATATTCCTTATATCCTTTTGGAAGAAGGTAAAGAGAATATACATGGCAACCATAAAACATAAATAACCCCTGGATTATTTACAGATGACAAAGGAACAAAGATTAGTTTCTCTCCTAGCATCATGGTGTATGAGAAAGACCCACCTTATTATTTTTATTAATTAATTTATTTTTATATATTTGACATCAATTGTAGTCTCCATGGAATCCCCACCACCATTTCACCAGTGCACCATCACCTCAGTCCCTTGTACTATATTTTAGAGACTATTGATATAGTTAGATTAACATTGTTACCTTGTTTATTGCTTCTTCTTTATTTCTATCCATTGTCCTTGCTCTTGTTGCAGTTATTATCTTCCACTCTTTTTCTGTTTTGTGGTTTTAATTATACATTTATTATTCTATTTTCTTTCCTTTCTTAGTTTATCAGTTATATTTTTTAAATGTTATTTAGGTGGTTGTCCCTGAGTTCGCAATATAAATTTATAATTAGTCCATATACATTTCAGGTAGCACTATACCACTTCATATATAATGTGAGTAACTTATAATAATAAAATGTCCTCATTCCTCTCTCCCACTCCTTATATCCTTGCTAATATGTGTGTACATGTATATATGTGTGTATACCTATATATATATGTGTGTGCATGTGAAATGAATGACACAAATTCAACAGTTGGATACAATGGATAATTACCACACAAAAAGATAAAGATATAGGATAGGCTTTTATGTATTAAAGACATTAAATTAATAATTAATAATTTTCCAAAACAGGCAGTATCAGATTCATATAGGTTCACTGGTGAATTCTCCAAACATTAGGGAAGAAAATATACCAAGACTCTACAATCAGAAAAAGACTCTTTCAGAAACTCACATAGAAACTCATTCTATAGTATCAGCATTACTCCAATACAAAAACCTGTCAACAACATGACAGGAAAACAAAATCATAGATGAGTATCTTTGATGAACATAGAGTAACCAAGTGGACCTTATTGTAAGTAAGAAACCTATTTCAGCATTTGAAGAGCAATCAATGCAATCCATCATATCAACAATCTAAAGAGAAAAATCACATTGTCATCTCAGTACATGCAAAAAAAATCATTTAACATAATCCAACATCCATCACAACAACAACAAAAAAAATGAGCAATCTATGAATATAACTTCCTCAACTTGATAAGGGCATCTACAGAAAACCACAGTTAACATAATATTAATGACAAAGTCAAACCTTTCCTGAACCTACATATAAATATAACAAAATATGCATAAGGTCTATATGAGGAAAAATGTCTGATGAAAGAAATCAGCAAACTAAGTGGAGAGATATTCTATGTTCATGCATAAGAAGACTTAGTATTATCAACATAGCCATTATCCCCAGTTTTATCTATAGAGTCAAATCATCCTAGCCCAAGGTCCAACAAGTTATTTTGTGTATATTGCTTAAATAATCCTAAAGTTTATGTGGAGAAGCAAAAAGAAAAAAATATCCAAAATAACATTGAAGAAGAATAAACTTCAAGGATTGACACTACCTGAACTCAAGCCTCACTATAAAGTTACAGTAATCAGGACAATGGGATAATGATAAAAGAATAAACAAATTGACCACTGGAACAGAGTAGAGAACCCAGAAATACACTCATATACAGATAGCCAATTGATCTTTGACAAAGAGGTTAAGGCAATAGAATGGTACAAAGATAGTCTTTTCAAAAAAATGGTGCTATCACAATTAGACACCCACTAGCAAAGAAAGATAGAAAGGAATCTGGACTTACACCTTTCACAAAAATTATCTCAAACTGCATAGGCTTAAATATAAAGTGAAAAACTACAAAAGTCTTTGCAGACAACATAGGAGAATATACAGTTATCTTGGATATGGTGATATGTTTTAAACATCAAAGGGATAACCCACAAAGAAGTAATTGACAAGCAACCTTCATTAAAAAAAAAATGCTTTAGAAAAGATAATGTCAAAGGAATGAAAAACAAGTCTCAGACTTAGAGAAAATATTTATAAAACCCACATCTCATAAAAGACTATCTCCCCAAATATATAAAGAATGTTTAAAATTGAATTGTTCAATTTTAAAAATGGAAAAATATGTCCACATCTTACCCAAGATACCCAAAGGACAAATATAAGCCTATAAAAGATGTTCAACATCTAATGTCACTAGGGAATTACAAATTCAAGTAACAGTGAGATGCTACTACACACCTGTTAGAATGACCAACATCTAGAATATTGACAATGTCAAATATTGGTGAGGTGTGTGGCAATAGAAATAAAAATGGTACAGCTTCTTTGGCAGACAGCTTGGCCATTTCTGACAATGAGAAACATAGTCGTGCCATAAGACCTACTAGCAACCACACTCCTAGATATTACGCAGAGATGCTGAAAACATGTCTACAAAAAAACCTCCACACAATTGTTCTTACAGCTTTATTTGTAGTTGCCAAAACTGGAAAGCAACCAATAGATATAAGGGTAAACAGTCCGTGCAACACTTGGACAATGGAATATTTTTCAACACTAAAAAGATCTATCAGTACATGAAGAACATTAAGTACATTTTACCAAATAGAAGAAGCCAATCTACACTTCATACTGTATGATTCCAACTATATTGATATTGATATTCTGGAAAAGACAAAAAAACCCATGGGACCTGTGAAATAAAAAAATCAGTGGTTGCTAAAAGTTGGGGAGGAGAGAAGTATGAATAGGTAGAACACAGAGAATCTTTAGTGAAACTATCCTGCGTGATATTATAATGACAAATACATGCCATTTTACTTTCTTCCAAATCCATAGAATGTACACTAAGACAACCCTAATGGAAGATATGGACTTAGGTGATAATGACATATTAACATAAGTCTGGGGATGTTGGCAATTGGGAAGGATGGTATAAGTCAGGAGCAGGGTATATGGGAAATCTGTAGTTTCTGATCCATTTTGCTATGAATCTAAAATTGCTTTAAAATATAACATTTATTTTTTTAAATAAATTATGAAAGGTGCATCTGTGTGCTGATACAGTGTGCAGTTAAGAATGTGTGCCACACGCTGGCTAGTCTTACCTAAACCAACCTGCATGGATGGGTTGGGCTGATGGCTGAATTGACATTTATGTGACTTGCTGCTCTCTGTGTACCCTGCTGGTAATCCATCCTATGATCCACTGCAGCCCTGTTAGGATAGGTACAGATAAATCAGGTAATATCAGGAACCCCCAGACACACAGGTCTCACACCTATCCTGCAGCCAGAAGTGCTTCACCTTGATCCTTTATGGAGAGTCTCTTTGCATTCTCAGTGTCTGAACTGAATTCCTCCACCCCAGATTGTCAACTACACAAAGGCAGTTACAGTCTGGTTGAGTTGCTTCTCCCATGCATGGCAGAGATTCACACACAGGTGCCAGCTACAGGTGCCACCTCTGACAGGGCTCAAGAGCACAGATGACCCTCAGGGAGTGAGGGAGGAAGGCATGTTCCATTAGAGTCACTGTGTGTAGAACAAGAGAGAAGTGTCAAGTAGATTCAGAAATGACCTCAAAATGTATCTCTGTTCCTGGACCCTTAAATCTAGCATGACTCTGCCAGTGACCTGATGAAATATATATGTAAATATATATATGCATATATAAATGTATATATGTATATAAATATATATGTGTGTGTATATATATATATAGATCTCAAGAGAAATTTATTACACTATAATTGGCTCCTGGGATTATGGAGGCTGAGCAGTCTAGACCCAGGGCCTCTCACATAGGATCGGATCCAGGTCAGGTTCAAAGGCCCAAGAAGCAGTCCTAAAAAGGCCCAAGAGTAGCAGGGTGTCCAGTTGAGCAGTCAGGCAGAGAGGATCTTCCTTCCCCCGACTCTGTTTTCAAGCCCTCCGTGGACTTGGTGAGCCCCACCCACATTGGGGAAGAGCACCTACTTTACTCAGCCCACTGATTCAGCCAGAAACACTCTCACAGGTACACCTGGAAATAATGTCTCACCAAATTTCTAGGCACCATGTGTCCCATTCAAGCTGAGACACCAAATTAACCAGCTACCAAATGTTTTTAATCATTTCCCCAAACCTAATCTAACTCTCAGTTGAGATGGCTGGTTAGGTGATATGGCTCCAAGGGAAAAAGTGAGCTGAACACAGCATAGGAGGGGTCAGAGAGGGTACACATGGAGGCAGGTGAGTGTGGGGAACCCCAGCTTTGATGCTGTTCCACCTAACAGAAAGGGAGGGACACCTGACCCCTGCCTCAGCATCACCAAGGGCAGTTACCCTGCCAGTGCTGCCTTCCACCAACTAGAAAGAACCTCACAGGACTCTCAGGTCCTAGATGCAGCTCACACAGCCCCCTGCACAGCTAACTCTGAAGGTGGTGTCCAGAGTGGGGCTCCAGAACATTCTGAGTAACAACAGAATTTCTAAAGGTCCATGAGCCACGTAGGACTGTATATCTCCAAGCCTTTCAGAACTCAGACCTGCACACACAGGCAACAATAAGGAAAAGAAAAACAACTCCAAGTACATTTTTCCTCTGCTCTGAGTATTTTTCTTTGAAGAGAAAATGTCACATATTAAATGCCTGGTTAAGTTTTCATGGCAAGGAAAAGTCCAGGGTATTCTACCTATGGAAAGTTACACAGCCTGTAGAAGCATTGGAATTAGGAAAACTCTTGCCTGATGGATTGTGAAGTTAAGGACCTGCCAGAGATCCTCCCCTTGGGTTGTGTCTGCCCTTAAGGCCCCTGGTTTAATAATGGCAGGATGACCCTGAGAGGTGGCATTTCGGTCTCCTCTTACATGAAAGTTTTGGACAAACCCAGAGCATGTCTTGGGGTATGAACTAGGGAGACCACTGTAGACAGAAAGGCCCTGAAGCCTTTGCTTCAGGAAGACTTGGCATCCCAGTGAGTGAGGACCCCCAGAGGGCAGCAGCATGAAGCCATGGTCAGCGGGCTATGCCTGTGCCTTGAGACAGAAGTGGCCTCTTACCCTGACACATGCACATGCTGAAATGGAGGCCTGAAACTAAAGGTTCCCCCAAGAAGATCACCCCTTCTCCTCTGGCTGTCTATTAAACCCTCCAAGTAAGGACTGTGAAACCACCTCAGGCTCAGCAGCATTCTTCACAGTGCCTGGGCTTGCTCACATACTCAGCAGGATTATAGAGGAACCAGGAGGACTTGTAGAATCCCACATCTGCCACACCCACATCTGCCACACCCACTGGCCAAAGCAGTCTGAGGCTCCCAGAGTTTGGAGCTGGCATTGTAAATACAAAAGATTACAGGCAGTGTGCACTCTGTGCCACTTTCTGCAGCTCTGCTGTTCTGCGATCTTCACTCCAAGCCCTTTGGACTTCTCAGCAGTCAGCTTCTGCTCTATGCCCCACCTACCACTCAAATCAGAGATCAACAGATGCACTGCTCTTCAATTGTGCGACACATAGGGCAAACAGAAGAAAGAGCTCAGGAACTCCAGAGCTCAGTGGTCTGAGCCAAGGCTGTTCATTAGAATCACCCAGAGCTATTTAAACCTCCAATGCCCAGGCTCTGGCCAAGACATGTTGAGTGGGAACGACTGGGCTAGCAGCAGAATTTGCTTGAAGATGACCCAACGACTCTAAAAGGAGGGTGCAGAATCGCAGGTCTGGACGAAGATGACAAATGGTCTGACCCCAGGTCCCGGCCTGGCTGCTATGACAATGCTGTGGAAGGTTCAGCTTACAACAGAAGAGTCCCGGGCTGGGGTTAAGCAAGGAGCTTCATAAGTTTCTCTGCCAATTCCAGGGTCACGAACATGGGATGCATCAGCAGAGCCCAGAGTCCCCGTGGGTCTGAGCACTGTGTGAAGGCTTTTTCAGTGCAATGCCTCGGCCTTTACACCTGCTGGTGTTATTCTGGGATCGTCTGTTTTCCTTTCATCATGCCCACCTTATCCAATGTTCCTTTCCCAGGAATACCTCCTCAGAGCTGCAACCCCTGATCCCCAGGCGAGAGCCCAGCACTCTATGTACGCACAAAGTCCCTTCCCCACCACACACTCAGGACTGTTTTAAATACCCACTGCTATTTATGTGGGAGACAAGAGCTCCTCCAGGCCCTCCTCCTGGGAAGTGATGGCTGGAATTACAGGCGGGAGCCAGGTGGCAGAATACGACCCACTGAAATGCCAAGTGAGGAGAAACAATGGTGTGATGCTGTCCTCATCAAAGTACCATTTCCATCACCAAGGCTGCCTCCTCCTGGGAGAGAAAGGTTGTGCTTGCAGAAAGGCATCTCCCTAAGGTTTAGTTTGAAGTGCCAGCACAACCTACCTAGTCCCGGTCCAGCCTGCCCATCCCACTCCAGCTCCTGTGGTATAAAGCTGGAAGGGGGAAGTAAGGGAAGAGGGCTGTCCTTAGTTCTTACACAGATCCAGGAAAACACTCTCAACACACATGCACATACATATAACGCTGATGAAAGTGCACGGTGTGCATGTAGCACACGTGTGAATACAGACAATACAAATATGCACAGCACACCAAATAAATTCAAGCACAACCACCCCAGTTTTGTTTGGATCTCAGCCACCCCTTGCCCATTATATATTAAAACCATACCCGTTCTCCCAGGCCTTGCATTCACTCTGGGTTTGGACGGATCACTTGGTGGTAACAAGGTCATCTTGGACTAATTTAGAAGAACCCAACAGAGATAGGAAGCGAAGGACAGCCACTGCTCAGTCAGCTGCCTGGAGATGCCCTGAGGCTCAGTGTTCACACCCTGGGGCTTCAGTTCCCTGCTCCAGGCTGCCTATCAGATTCGTTTTGCAGGGAATCATCCTGTCCAGGCTGCCCCAGTTTTCTACAAACCAGTCTGTGAACTTCCCAACCTGTGAACCCCCTGGGATCTGGCAGTGATCCTGGGCAACTCTTAGGCCTCTCCCATGTTTGAATTAGCAATGCCAACTCAAGCCAGAAAGACCCACTAAAGGGAGGTCTACCCAATCCTGTGATGCCAGGACTAACTGAGTACCAACTCTGAACCAAGCTCTGTGCTATGGCTGGATTTGAGGTTCAGCCTTTACCACTAGCAGGATGTTTGTCTGTGTCAGGTCCTCAGTTGCCAACTCCATTAACAGATTCTGCAGAGGGGGTGGAAGTGCTGGAAGGTGCTAAGGAGACAGGCTCAGACCAACACAGGAACCAAAGTCCCATGGACACAGGTTATGTTGAGCAGCTTGGTTACGTACCTTCTGAGATCACACTGGCCACCAAGAGAGAGCACCAAGTCAGCCAGGTCCCCACAGAAAGCACGAGATACCAGTGGGTTGGAGAAGGTGTCCTTGGCCACCTTTGCTACCCCAAAGTCCTAAAAAGATAGAAAATTTCCCTAAAATGGAATATAAAACTATTTATATAGTTTTATAAAAAAAAAAAAAAAAAAGATGTTTGCCCTGCCACACACATCCCTGTATAGTCCACTTAGTTCCCTTGGTCTTTGGATCTCTTACATCAAACAAAGACCAATGACAAATCAATAGCTATAACATAGAGTGACTAAATCAAACGCTGCCTTAAAAGATAAAATGGGAATTGTTAAACCACCTTGAATTACAGTCCATCTGAATCATGGGTAGGAGACGGCCGTGGCCAAACTTGTGTCCAAATCCTGTTTCAGCTCGCACTTACCTTCCGAGGGACCCAGGCCAAGTGTCTTGCCCTCCTGAGCCTATTGTCCCACTGCCCCAGGGTGGGTGCTTGGAGCAAAGCAGGGACACATTAGAGGACGTAAGTGATAACATAGGCCAGGCCCTTAGTTTGGGTGTCATTACCAATGTCAGCACCCATCTGCCTTCTTGCTGACCCACTCATCTCAGTTTCCATAGTGACACCCTGGGACCTGCTGGAGGGTGATCCCAAGCTGCCTGATGGCCTCAAGTTTTGGGTTCTCGTGGCCAGTTTCACCTCTTGCATACTCAGTTACATCCTATGGGAACTCCTGCTGCCCCTTGGTGTATGACACCAAATATTAGCAACCCCACTGACAGCTGTCATTTAATTCTATCAGGATCTGCCGCTATCTCAGGAGGCCCTTTCCATGCGACATGTCCCTCCATCCAGAGATGGGCCACAGGGAACTCTCCTATAAGCCTCAGGTTGTGGAATGCAGAAGAGGCCCTGATCCGGCTAGCACACCCTCCTCCTCATCCAACAAATGCAGTCAATGATAGCATTTCCTGCAGGATCCCATGAAGCTACTTTGCACTTAACCCTGGTGATAAACCAGCAGAGGCCCTTATCTCTGAAATAGTCCTTTATCTGCTATTGGATCTAGTGTGAGGAGGAAAGGAGTGAATGAAGAATAGCAGTCCTGTTTCCTCTCTGCCTTTGCCCTTTTCCTCTTTTTGTCCCCCAAAGGCATAAAGATTCCCCTGGTCCTGCCATGGAGAACTCCTGAATTTATAACTAGCTAAATCTAACGCGGTCACTTATTGAATTTTTTGCTTGGAGGCTTAAAATTTCCAGCTAAGTCACTGCTTTGCCCACAGATGGGAAATTCAAATAAATTACCTTGAAATGGAAATTCTAATTATCAAGGAGCTACACATTTAGAATAAGACTACTGTGCATTTTCCAGAATGTGCTTTAACTACAAGATTAAATTGCTGGCTGTTCTGTCTAATGCACAGAGTGTCCACAGTAGCTTTCCTATTGTCCTATCAACTATTTATTCCCTCTCACCTAGGCAGTAGGGAATGACAGATGTGTTCCAAAGCTCTGGGCAGCTTTTTATTTCATTTTACTGTTTGGAACTAAGTTTGTTGCCAGGGATTCTGTGAGCACATGCCATGATCCATGTCCTATGCCACAAGCTTTCCTCTCATCATTAATCTTACCAACAACTCTTGGGGGTGGGTTCATTTCACTGATAGAAAAAGTCCAGCGAGAATCAGCAATTCAGCAAGGGCCCATGTCACAGAAGTTGCATGTGACATCAGGTCAGCTCTATAATGCCACTCTCACTCCACCACCACATAATGCAGAAATCACCTTGCTGGGGTTTCCCATCAGGTAAACACCTGTGACCATAGTCTGCTGGTTTTAGAACGGGTACTCTCAAGGCCTCAGATCCCTCTGGTTAAGAGAACGGAGGCTCTGGTAGGCCTCATTGCCATAAATACCCACATCCTCTCACCTGCTTCTCCAGTATCTCCTCTGCCAGGGTCAGACCTGCCCTCCAGGGAATGTGCTCAGGAAAGCATCTGATGAACTTCCCCACAACCTCAGTTGGTTGGTGTCCTCACATCAGGCAACCGTGTGGACAGACCCCTCAGTTGGTGGCTGTTCCCTGGTAGGTGGGAGCTCTGTCTCCTGGGTCCCTTCTGGCTATTATGGGGGTTTTGGACATCAGGGATGGCATGCCTCTACCACTGAGACATGCGATAACACAGGGAGGCCGTGATTGAGCAGGCCACAGGGAGCCAGGGAGGGCTATTGAGCAGAGGAGAGTGGCCCCGGTGGGATTCTAGCAAGACGATTCTACTGGCTGTGCATGGAGAAGGCTACAGGGGAGGCAGTAGAGAACAGGGGCCTGTTGGACGTTATCCCAGGTGAGACAGGAGGCAGGTGAAAGGTGCCTTCCAGCTCTCAGACCACTCTGACACTTGGGAAGGCAAGAGAGGTAATCCCCAGTCTGTTTCTCAACTAGGGAGAGGAGGCAGGTGAAAGGTGCCTTCCAGCTCTCAGACCACTCTGACACTTGGGAAGGCAAGAGAGGTAATCCCCAGTCTGTTTCTCAACTAGGGAGTGGGAGGCAGGATAGAACCCCTTCGACAGACTTGACTGGGAGATTGAGCTGTTTCTGGGGGAAAAGTATTTTGTTTTTAAAAATAACAAGTTTTAGAGAGAGGAGATAGGACAGAAGGAAGGGAGGAAGAAAGAAGCAGGATGGAGAGCAGCAAGGAGACCTGGAGGAGGCACGTGGAGCGAGGGACATGTGAAGAAACTGTGCTTGCTTCTTGGTCTTGGACTGGTTGGAACAGCTATGGGTGAGAGACCCGTGGGGAGGTCAACCATGGCAGCGTTCATCTTGATTTTGATTTTGCTCTTCTCCTCCCAGATTTGTCTGACTCTTTCTGACCCTTTTCTATGGGTCTCTACTGAAAGGTCCTTTGGACTTGTGGCAGGCTTTTGGGCCTTGCTTTGGGCCAATCCTATTTGGCTGGACTTTTACCCTCAAGGAGATGTGTAACTTTGGATGCTTAATTTAGTAACTATATTCTTTGTCCTTTCTGTATTGTTCCCCAATTGTATTAAAGTTCCCTTCCATTAAAAAAAAAAAAGTTTAAGGGCAATGCTAGGGCTTGCCAGTGGACATTTCCAGCAGGCGGCTAGGCGTGCAGAACCAAGTTACTCCCTCCAAGAACTTCCTACTGGGCCTTGTTTGCTGGATCATAGTTTTGACTTTTAGCAAGTGTTTAAACAACAGGATGCCAGGTGACTACACATTTGTCTCATGGGTAAAACCTCTGTGGGAGCAAAATCTATGATCTTATCAGCACCCCACATCAAGCCTGTCTGTAAGTCCTTTCAGGGCTATTTTCCTCCTATAAAACCCTTGGGACACAATTAGCCAGAAAACAGGTTGTGGAGAAGCACCATGTTTTGGGTTTTCCCTTACCACAGGGATGCTCATGGAAAATTCAGTGTCAGATGTAGTTACTGCACAAAGCACAGGTTTTTCATGTATTGTTTTCACCAGTCATTGATGTTATTATGTCTTAGATTGTTTGAAAGCAAACTGAATCTCAGCTGCAAATTCTGGGGTTCCTTGTATCTTGAGTGAGGACAGGAGGAACTCAATGCTGATGTGAAAGCCCTAATTCCAGGGAACTGCATCTTGAGGAAGTCTTTATAAAACAGATAATCAATTACTTGTCTCCAGGAAGAACACATCATTTTAAAAGAATTCCTAGCAATTTTCTTAAATATTTAATGGTGTGTATTTTATTCCCACTAAGGATAGTAGCAATTGGTGGTTTTATTTTTTTAATTTTTCCTTTATTTATATATATTTGCCATCAATTGTAATCCCCATGTATTCCCCATCACCATATCACCAGTGCACCATCACCTCAGTCTCCTGTGCTCCCGTCTGCCCTCAACCCTCCCCCTATGCCCTCCCCACCAAGTGTCCCCAGTCTGTCCTTGTCTTTTCATTTTTGGTTTCTGTTTCTTTATTGTTATTATTATTGTTGTTGTTCTTATTACTTTCCTTGATCCTTATTTGGTTCCCTTATATTCCTCCTAGGGGAGGAACCATCTGGTATTTTTCTTTTGCCTTCTGATTTATTTCACTGAGCATAATCCCTTCCAGTTCCATCCATGTTCCTATGAATGCAATAAAAAAATTGGTGGTTTTCAAAGCACATTTGTTTCCATACCAGCTGACCAGCCTACATCTCTGGATGGCAACCAAACCCAGCAGGTATCATGTACCCACCTTAGAAGTAATAAATAGGCCAAGTGCCTCAGAATGGAGAGATTCATCTGCAGTCACCACTGGAAGGTCACAGGATGGGGCTGCAAAGCTTCTCTGCAGATGTCACTGCCTCTCCCACTCATTGAGCTTCCTATGTTTTATTGCCATCCATATTGGATGGCTGCCATATATGAAGTATTAGCAAACAGCTTAAGAGCATAGAACTGGAGTAGGTGAGCCTATTTTCATTGTTTTAATACATAAGGTGCATGGTTGTGAGTGAGATGATTACTTACCCGAGCCTCAGTTTACTGATCAGTAGAAGAGAGATGAAAGCACACTTCAGAGGATGATAATTATAGGACACAGCCTAGGTCTGCGCATAACAAATGACTTTTAAGAATGATAGCAAGCCACTCCTCCCCCAGGGGTGGCAAGGCAGGAGCCCAGAGCAGCTCTGTCTTTATTGTAAATCTGGTCACTTCCCATTGAGGTGCCTAAAGAACTTGCAGAATGATAGCAAGTTTAAGCCCTGTCCCTGAGATTGTAAGGATCACACTCTATCTTAAATTCACTTTCACCAAGTGAGATGCTGAGAGGCAGAAAGTGGGATCCAGGAGGTGTCAGAGAGGAAAACAAAGCCAGCGTGAGGACCTCAAACTTCCCAGGGTGACAGTAGTGTCCCTGTGAGCAGCTCCTGGCTAGTCAACTCTGCTCCTAGGGACAGAACAGGGGCTCTGCTGGGAGGAGAAGGTGGCATTTGGATGAGATCTTTCAAAGCTTGTATGGATGCCCCAGATTTTATTATAATGATGATGACTATGTTAACATTGGTTTACATAGCTCTTTGTGGTTTAGAAATATAAGATCTCCCTCTTCAGGTGTTGTTACCACAACACAACCACCACCAAAATACCCATAGCACTCTACCACTGTCCATTGTTCTCCCTCCCCACTTTCTGCACTCCTCCCCAGTCCTTTCCACCTCTGGCAGCATCCGTTCAATAATAGCTTTCCAGGGTTTGTAGTCTGCTTTTTTCTTTTTATTATTATTATTTTTTAAATTATATATAATTTTCCCCTTTGTTTATATATATTTGACATCAGGTGTAATCCCCATGTATTCCCCATCACCATATTACCAGTGCACCATCACCTCAGTCCCCTGTGCTCCCGTCTGCCTCAACCATTTCGCTCCTCCCTCCCCACCTGGTCTAATCAATTTGTCCTTCTTTTCATTTTTGTTGGACTTTTATTATTATTACTATTGTTATTATTATTATTGTTCTTATTCTTTATCTTGATCCTTATTTGGTTCCCTTATATTCCTCCTAGGAGAGAAACTATCTGATATTTTTCTTTTGCCTTCTGACTTACTTCGCTGAGCATAATCCTTTCCAGTTCCATCCATGTTCCTATGAATGCATCTAGTTTTTCATTTTTGATTGCT
>JAGFMF010011442.1:150384-180738 GCA_019455555.1 Galemys pyrenaicus
GAAATCTGATGTCAGCCTGATTGGTTTTCCTTTATATGTGATCTGTTTCTTTGTTCTTGTCAGTTTCACTATTTTTTCTTTGTCCTGGACCCTTGCAAGTGTTACTATTATATGTCTTGCTGTAGGTTTCTTTTCTTTGTGGTAATTTGGCGTTCTTCTAGCTTCTTGTATGTCTATTTTCATTTCTTTCTTCATGTTTGGGAAGTTCTCATCAAGTATCTCCTTGAACAGGTTCTTGGAGCCTGCTACTCTCTCTACATTTTACTGGTATGCCTATGACTCTTATATCACCTCTCTTCAAGGTATCAGATAGCACTCGAAGTGTTTCTTCATTCTTTTTCATTTTCACTTCTCCTTCCTTATCTTTCTTGTTTCTTTTTATGTCCATGTCCTCCAGAGTACTGACTCGCTCTTCCAGTTCTTCTATGCTGTATTCCTAGTAATTCTTGAGCTCCTCCATTACTCTCTGATTTGCTTCATTTGTTTTTCTTTCCCTTTCTTCCATTTCTTTTATTTTCTTTTGTTGGGACTCCATCTCATTCCTCAATTCCTTGATTATGATCTTATCCCTTTCTGCATTTTCTCTTAACTCTTTGATTATTCTCATCATGGCCTTTAGAATTTCTTTGTCTGATAGATGTGCATATTTGTCTGTGTCTATAATATCAGGTTCTGGATGTTGACTTTCTTTCTGTGGTGTATTGTTTTTGGGTGAACCTTCTTGGTCATTGGTATTTTTCTTTCTTCCCATTGTTAACCTTTGGGTTAGAGTCTGTTGTGTCCCAGTCCTGCTGGTGCTGGTGGGCATGATTTCTGATTTCTTTTCCTGGTGTTTTAGGTATTTCTGCTTGATAACTCTTCCTCTGTGGCCAGATACAGGTTCCAGTAGTATTCTGTTTAGGCAGATATTGAAAGAACAAGAAAAGGGAAGGAGAAGAGAAGAGAAGAGAAGAGAAGAGAAGAGAAGAGAAGAGAAGAGAAGAGAAGAGAAGAGAAGAGAAGAGAAGAGAAGAGAAGAGAAGAGAAGAGAAGAGAAGAGAAGAGAAGAGAAGAGAAGAGAAGAGAAGAGAAGAGAAGAGAAGAGAAGAGACACAAACCAAAAACAAAAACAGAAACAAGAAGAACAGAAAACCCAAACCAATGAACAAACATCGAGTGAACAAAACAGAAACTAAACAGAAAGAAAAAGAAAAGGGAGAGAGAAAATAAAGAAGAAATGGATAGACAAATAAGAAAGAAATAAAGCAAGAACAGCAAAAAATCAAACAACTAATCATACCAAAAAAATAAGACTAGGACAAAATACAAAGGAGAAAAAGGACGGGAGAAAAAAAGTAAAAACAACAAAAGCTAAAAGCAACTAAAACAAAACAATCCAAAACCAAAACCAAGCCAAACAAACAAACAACAAAAAATAAAACCCCACCCCACTGGGGTGGGGGGGAGGGACGGGGTGGTGCTGATTGAATTGCAGCAGCAGATATGGGCCCCTGTGGTAACTGGGTGGGTGATGGGGTTCCTGAGAACTCCTTCCACCTGAGGTCTAGGTTTCCCAAAAGGTCTCTTATGTAGGAACTAGCTCTATATGGCTCCCCTTAATATTAGTCTCTGTATGGGGAGCAGGAGTAGCCACATAGCAGTTGGCACACCAGCTGTGCCTGTGCTAAACTCCATATGCCCATCTGACCTACTCTGGATGTCCCTGGACTCTGGATCCAGATGTTTGAGAGGATTTTCTCCATATGGAGCAAGGCTTCTCCTCAGTGTATGGTTGCAAGCACTTCTTCACAACCCTATGATGGGGTGTGGCCATCTGGGGCTTCCTTGGTGTGGTCACTTTTCTGTGTTTGCCCTTGGGGGCTGTCTGTCTCTGTATGGGCTCTCAGGCATCTACATCCTGCTCTGGGGTATTCCCAGACTTCCTTTTCCCTGTGCCACCCTAAACTGGGGTTGGTGGGGGGGTGTCTTGCAATGGTGACTCAAGCTAGGCCAGGCTCGTTCTTCAGTCCAGTATGGTTTCCTCTCAGTCTCTATGCCAGTCCTAGGCACACAGCTAATGACCATGGCTTCTTCCGACTGACTTTTAAGCTCAGATCTCAGCCTGCATGGGCTGCTTTGTGACCCGCGGACCCACTGGTGTGCAAATTACCAGTATGGCGCTCCTAGGGAGCCAGGCACAATAGGATCCCCACTTGAGCTGGACTGGCGGTCCAGCCCAACTTTGCTCTGTCTGTCTGTGTGTCCCAGGCACACAGCTCCTGGCCATGGTGTTTTCTGACGACTTTTACAGCTCAAGTCTCAGCTTGCATGAGCTGCTATGCATCCAGCAGCCCCGTAGCTGCTCTCCTCGGAGTGGCACCCTGCAGGCACCAGGGACTGCCCCATCCTTAACTTCAAAGAGTTCATTTAGAGTTTTCTACCACTTTCCGTCGGGCTGATGCTTCCTATATGTAAGGTCACAGTCCATTTTCTGGATTTTTTTTTCTTTTTTTGGTATTCATATTCACTGTTATGTGTATCTGGAGATGTTTAGTCCAATGTCTTTATTCTGTTGCCATCTTTCTCCCCTCCTTCAACACTGACTTTTTCTGACCCTTTGTTTAGTTTCTCTATATCCGACATATAAGTGGCACAATCTGGTATTTGCCTTTCTCCTTCTGACTTATTGCACTTACCATAATCCCCTCCACCTCCAACCATGTTTTTTATTGCTAAGTAGTATTCCTGTGTGCATATATACATATTGTGTATATATATATACACAATACACAGTATGTATACATATTGTGTATATATATACAATACAATACAATATATATATATATACACACACACACACACACACACACTCATCTTCTTGATCCACTCAGCTGTATTTGGGCACTTA
This sequence comes from Galemys pyrenaicus, assembly GCA_019455555.1. Lineage (NCBI taxonomy): Eukaryota > Metazoa > Chordata > Mammalia > Eulipotyphla > Talpidae > Galemys > Galemys pyrenaicus. Next base: position 153,272 of record JAGFMF010011442.1, read on the forward strand.
GGCTATTTCTGTAGCTTGACTATTGTAAATAGTGCTGTAGTGAGCATGGAGTGCATATTTCTCTTTGAATTAGCACTATTGCATTGTTCAAGTGGACACATAGGAGTGGAAGTACGGAGTCATATGGCAGATCCATTTTTAATCTTTTTGAAAAACTTCCACTCAGCTTTCCATAGGGGCAAGACCAGTCCACATTTATTTTTCTTCACACCCTTGCTAGCACTTTTGTTTCTGATCTCTTTAATATGGGCCATTCTCACAGGCATGAGGTGGTATCTCATTGTGGTTGTCATTTGCATTTCCCTGACTATAAATTATAATGAATATTTTTCATATGCATGCTGACCATCTCCATATCTTCTCTGAAGATGTGCCTATTGAACTCTTCTGCCCATTCTTTGGTTGAGGACCAGATATTCTTTCTTCAAGACCAATCAGTGTGGGGAGTTGCTGGGAGGGGTGGGGGGTGGAGTATGAGTGTGTCTCTGTGCCCTTGTATGTGTCTGTGTGTGCCTCTGGGTATACCTATGTGGTGTGTGTGTTGCATGCATGTGTCACCATGACATGGTTCAATTTCATAAGCTTAGGCCTCCTCCAGCACTCGCATCTTTATCTAGATCTTTAGTTCTGATCACATACACCTTACACACAAAGATAATGGCTCTAAAATCTGCAATTCATGAAGACAAATTAGAAACCCCTCAAAACCCTTGCTAGAGAATGAGCCTGACAGTACCCATGTGAAATACTGACAATCAGGTGGCCCTGGCAGTGAATACTACCTGTCCTCTGCCATAGCCCATGCCCTGTGCTGCCATTCACAAAATGTAATAATAAAAATAATTATAGCAGAGACATGATGCTCACTGTGAGGCTGACACTGCTTAAACACTCCACAAACACTGAAAAAGTAAGTTACCAAACAGAATGAATATGTAAATTGTTGAGGGCTCTGAAGAAATCCAGACAGGGTGATGGATGGGACTGCCCCTTTAACTGTCACAATGAGGGATGCATCTTGCAGGAATAACACTAGACAGATGAGGGAGGCTCATGGCCATGAATAGCTGGAGGGAATATGGAGTATTGTAACAGGTTAATCCCCAGGGAAAGGGGAGTTTCCAATTCCCTGTCTCACCCAAGGAAGAGTGGAGCTGAGCAGGGAGGGGAAGCTAAAGACAGAGAGAAGGAAGGAAGGAAATCAGTAGGAGGCACATGGAGCAGAGAAATGTGAAGAAGCTGCACTTGGTACCAAGGCCCTGGGGGACATGGAAGGAGACATTTGAAATAGACATAGGTGAGAGACCCATGGGGAGGTTAACAATGGCAGCCTTTATCTTTATCTTGATTTTGAGCTTGCTCTTTTCCTTCTAGACTTGCCTGACTCTTTCTGCCCTTTCCTACAGGTCCCCACCAGAAGATACCTTAGGCAAACTTTCAGGCCTCAGTGGTCCTGCTTTGGGCCAACCCTGTTTGAGTGGACTTTTACCCATGAGGTAATTGGTAATTTGGGATTTTTGACTTGAAAATTATATTCTTTCCCTTCTCTCTATTGCACATTAACTCTATTAAAGTTCCTTTGCATTGAAGGTCTCATACACTAGAATATGTTTTGTTTTGATATGGCAGATAGCAGAATCCAGTAAGCAGGCAGGTTTGGGGTTCCTGGGTTGCCTTTCACGCTGCCCTGTAACACTATGATGCAAAGATAAAGAAGTAGCAGGTGCCAAGGTCCTGGAGTTCATTTGAAGTTAGGAAAGGCTGTGTGGTTTAAAGTTAGGGGAGGGACACATGTTTTTAAATCATTAAGAGGAAGATCATTTTGGCTTCTTTTCTCCCAGTCACTTTGAGTGATTTCCAGAAGAAAAGAGAAATACTAAGTGTACATCCCAAAGAATACAAGGAATTAAGAAGCAGAAAGTCCACAACATGCAGGAGGGCTTCATAATGACTACAAGAAAGGCACACATAGTGGCTCTGTAAGAAACCAAAGCCTAACTCATGTGGGGGAAATGGGGTTCCTAAAATTAGGTGCCACATACAAGTTCATGGTGCTAAACTAGAGCCATAAAGATTTGCACTGCACTGTATAGTTGAGAAAACTAGTTACCTTGCAAACACTGCTTGTTGCTTTTTTTAAAATAAAATATTTTAAATCTTTTTTGAGTTACTTGGAAAAGTTTCAGAAATTCCATCCAGTCATATTCTTTAAATTCAGTTATAGTATTTCTTAACACCCTTTCTTAGCTCCCTAAGTGTAGCTGCCTGATAGTTTCTTTATTTATTCTGTTACTATTTTATATCCCTGTTCAGCATCTTTATGACTGCTGCCATGAACTCCTCTTAAACCACACTCTGCTGTCTGCTGACTGAGACTCCTCTCGGGGCTTTTTATGGTCCAGCATTTATGCTGTGTTTGTCTGTCTCCTCACTTTTAATTTTTATGGATTGTAATAGAGATACACTTTCTTTGTGCCTTATTGAGGTAATTGAAGAAATGGTGCCAGCCAGAGGTGGTAAATCTAAAAAAGGACCAGGGTCATGAGGTACCAAAGAACCGCTTCAGTGTACCAGGGGTCAAGTCTACTGGAGCTGGGTGGTGGGATCTACAACAAGACCTCCTCTAGGCCAGCTCCTGGTCTTATGTCTCTTATAGTCTCCTGTCCACATCCCTCTCTAGACTATTTTTAATCACTAAATGTAGCGCTGGGCATGGAGTATATTAGTTGACAAAGGCTCCCAGGCTGGGAGTTGTTCTCTTTTCTTTTGAAGCATGATCTTATCTAGGGCTATTTGCTCCTGTTATTAACAAGTTCTTGAGCTCTTTTTAAAGTAAGTGTTCATTTGTTATTTTGGTTCTAGACCTGGGAGTGGGAAGGGCAGGTGTTTGAATATCCCTGCCTCAATTTTTAGCAGTAACCTCTCTTATGAGAAGATCCAATCAGTTTCTTCCACCAATTCATGCTCCAGTTATTCTATATTGAGAACCAGGCTCAAAGATGTGGTCCTAGCTCTGCACCACTGTTGCTCTCCACCAGAGCAGCAGAGCACCAATGCTGCCACCTTACCCAGTGCATTGCCCAAATCTCAGGAGTCCCAGATTTATTGGTGTGCATCCCCAAGTAAACAATTATAGAGGGTTCTGCACGGCAGCCAACACTGCCTCTCATGGTTCCTATATGTCACTATAAAAACAGTTCACTAAGAGTTTTCTACTCCTTTCCCCCAGACTGTTGCTTCTAGAATGCACTATGGGGCATGGGGGTCAGTTTTTCCCTCAGGGGCTTTTGGCTTTGTACTACCACAACCTAGTTGTGAGTATCTGGAAGAAGCCAACCCAGCATCTTGGCTCTGCTGCCATCTTGCAGGCTCTCCCCAACCACATAATCACATTCTTTCCAAAGCAATCCTCCCAACTGCAGGCACTGTGGATGCTGGAGGATGAGGAGGGTGAGGCTTCTACTCCTTTCTGGAAACAATTCATGCTCCAGTTCAGCTAAGGAGTCAAAAGATGAACCTTCATGCCCACTATTCTATATGTGGACCAGTTTTGAAATTTCTTTTTGATCACCCTTCAGGTGGTTCTGGGAGAAGATCACATTCAAAAACAAAGATAATTTCATAACTATGGGAGCTAGTACAGTCCCCTCAAATATGAGCTTGTACTTTTCCATCCAGAACTAAGAAAACTTGGAGAAAGGCGTAAGGTTTATAACTCGCTTCATTTACTTCGGTTTAGAGTATTATGGAAAAACTGTTTACCCAACAAGGAAGGACCAAGTGGTACTCTGAGAACAAATGGGTGATATGTTTATTATTATTACGCTAGCCAGCAGGCCCAGAAAGAGCGCTCTCCTAGAATGATCTGGGCCCCAAATATACACAAAATTTTCCTTTTATACTCAGTTATTTTACATGAGTTATGTGGGTAGGTTTTTGACAGATTTACATTTTTGCTTGTAGTGGTCAAACAAGGTCATTCAGATGAGGGTGAGCAAAAGGGGAGTTAGGCAATGGGAGGTGGAAGGAGCCAGCAGAAAATTAGAGGAGCTGGCTTGCCCTGACATTTGACTCCTTACTTTTGGAATGTGGCCCTGTTAAGATAGAGACCAGTCATACATCCCTCACACAAGAGGGAAATTTGCAAATGATAATGAAAGTAAACTTGCAAATCTTGTCTGGTGAGAATGCTAATCTAGTGGGACTTTTACTGTATTCATTTGTTCATTGGTTTTTCCCTTTCAAGGGCATGAAAGTTTCCTTTTGGAGATGTACTAGTGACATAATTGTTCTTTAGAGGAGAGAAACAAAACCACTGTCATTGTACTTTGTAAGGGTTTTTTTGGACACCACCCTTGGAGAGCAGGTTTAAGAAGATTTTAGGTAAATCTTAGAAAAAGATTGCATTTTACTGAACTACAGAGACTTGGCATGTCCTAGCTTTATGTGGGGCTGAGTCTGATGAGCTGCCACAGCCTTTATTGCACATCATGCAGACCAGTTTGAGGAGTCAGTGAAAAGCAGATTCCTCAAATCCTCAGACACATCTTCCAGCTCAGCATGGCAACAGTAGTTGGCAGCCACTGAAAGACCAAGCATCACAGAAGACACCAAGACTCCATAATATTTATTATGATGACATTAGCAATTCCCTCCAAACAAACTGTTTCGAGGTCCCTCACTAGTAGCACTAACACTAGAAATGAAAGCGCAATTTTTCTTGAAATAAATAATGAGAGAAACATGGTTCAGCCACATTTATTGTTTGGCCAAGACAACAAGCTTTGGAGAAGATAAAAAAGATGAAATCAGCCAGCAGGAGTGCCCTCAAATAAGTAAAGCTTATAAGTGTTTATTGACAAGAAGTAGGAATACAGCACAGTGAGTGAGGTGGGAAGGATGAAAGGAGGAAAACATCAGCATGTGAAGAAGCCATACTCACTGATGAGCGTGAGACACACCAAAAAGCAATATTTACCAAAAGACACGGGAGTCTTCGTGTTGATTGTAGTGGGTCAGTCCTGTATCACTGAGGCAAAAGCATCATCCTAGGGCCCTCTCTTGTGTCACAAAGGGTTAAGTCTCAGCACTATGAAGCTAGCTGCTCCCCTCAGCAGTGTATTATGATTCCCATCAGTCAATTCACCTGTTCTGCTCCCCCAGTATATTTCTGGTGAATCCTTTCACCCCCTCTGGCCTACACCCCAGATCTTGTATGCATAAATAAATGAAGATAAATCTTGAAAAAAAAAAAAGCATCATCTCGAACAAATTCAACATGGAAAGGGGTTGCAGATCATTCAAAGATCATCTTGTTGCCTTCCAGACAATTCAACAGTATTTTATAGCCACTCATTATTTCTAGGATTCATTCCTAGAAATGTTCCCTGACCATGGCCAAGTGCCAGATTGACCAAAGGACCTGGGAGAGTACAGGGGACAGCAGCCCCACATTCTCACCCAAAGAGCCTACATCTTAGTGGAAGAGACAGACACTAAAGAAGTAGTTAAGCAAAATATATAGGATATATGGTAGAAGAGGAGAAGTAGTTCAGGAATAAGAAGAGGGGGTAGAGCTTTCTAATATTTTAATTGAGATGTTAGGAAAACTTGCTAAGAAGATGCCATTTAAGCAAAATGGAAAGGGGGATTGAGAAGTAGCCCAGGAGTACCTCAGGGAAAAGCTTAATAAACTTTCTTCTAATTGCCTATGGAACATCTCCAGAACTGATGACATCTTGGATTACAAGGAAAAATCAATGAATTCATGATGATCAAATCATATCAAGCATTTTTGCTGATCATAATGTTATCCAACTAGAAATCAACTACAAAAAGAAAAAAAAGGAAACCTCCATTATGTGGATGGTGAATAATTTCAACAAATTATTGAAAGACCTCCGTGGTAATGTGGAAATCAAAACATACATCAAGACAAATGACACTGAGGACACAGCCTTTCAGAAGTTAGGGGGCACAGCAAAAGTAGTTAAGAGGAAAGTACATATCAATAATAACATAGGCCCTCTTGAAGGAACAAGAAAAAGCTCAATTAAATGAGACTATTTCCCACATCAAGGAACTAGAAAAAGAAGAACAAACAAAACCAAAAGCCAGTAGAAGAAAGGAAATTATAAAAATTGAAGGAGAAATAAATGAAATAGAAATCAAAATGACAGCCTAAAAGATCAATGAAACCAAAAGCTGGTTCTTCAAAAAATAAAAACAGACAAACTTCTGGATAGACTTACTGAGAAAATAAAGGAGAAACCTCAAATTAATGGATCAGAAATGAAAGAGAAGTTACAACTGGCAGTGCAGAAACTGAGGGAACATTAAGAGAGTATTGTGAACATTTATATGCCGACAAGTTCAATGACCTAGAAGAGATAGACAGATAATTAGAATTACACAAACATCTGAAACTGAATAGAGAAGATACAGAACACCTGCACAAACCAATTACAAACAAGGAAATTGAAACAGTAAGAAAAACTCTCCCCACTACCCTGTCCAAAAACAAACAAAAAAACCCACAAGCCCAGGACTAGATGGATTCATAAGTGAGTTTGACCAAATGTTCAAAGATGAAATAATACCTATTCATCTCAAACTCTTCCAAAAGGTTGAGAAAGAAGGAATACTCCCCAGCATATTTTATAAGGCCAACATCACTAATTACAAACACCAAAAACGAACGAAACAACACAAAAAGAGAAAGCCACAGACCAATCTCTTTAATGAACACAGAGGCAAAAAATCTTTAATAAAATCTTAGCAAACTGAATGCAACAATGCATTAAAAGAATTATACATCATGATCAAGTGGATTTATACCAGAGACAAAAGTGTGGTTCAACATTTGAAAATCAATGTAATTTACTACAGCGACAAAAAGAAAGATAAAAATTATATGATCATATCTATAGATGCCAAGAAAGCACCTGATACAATTCAACACCCATTTATGATGAAAACAATCAAAAACCCCAGGAAAAATGGAACTCATCTTAATATAATAAAATGCCATATATGACCAACTCACCTCTAACATCATAGCCAGTGACAAAAAACTGAAAGCTTTTCCACTAAAATATGGTGGCAGACAAGTTTATCTCCTCTACCCATTACTACTCAACATAGTGCTGGAAGCCCTACCTAGAGAAATTTGGTGAAAGGAGGATTAAAAATTAATCTAAATTATGAAAAATAAAGTAAAACCATCATTATTTGCTGATGACATGCTACTATATAGAGATCCTTAAAGACTCCACAGAAAAACTAATTGAAAAAATAAATCAGCTTAGTAAAATAGCAGGTTTTAAAATGAATACACAAAAATCAGCTGGCTTCCTATATACATGAGTTCAAAGAGAAAGAAATTAAGAAAATCATTATATTTACAATCACTCAGATACACACACAGTTAAATCTAGGAGTAAAGTTAACATAGGATGTGAAGGATCTGTGCAAAGAAAACTATAAGACATTGTTAACAGTAATAGAAGACCAAAAGAAATGGACAGCTATTCCCTACTCATGGATTGGAAGACTCAACACTGATAAAATGGCCATCCTACCTGAATCAATTTACAGATTCAATGCAATCCCTGTCAAAATCTCAAAATCTCATTCTTTAAAGAATTAGAAGAAACATTATTGAAATTCACATGGAACTCCATAAAACCCAAGTAGGCAAAGCATTCCTGACCAAAAAGAAGAAAAATGAGTTTTACATTTACAATCTTCACATTACATTATAAAGTTATAATAAGTAAAACATCACAGGACTGGAACAAAAGTAAACACACAGACCAGTGGAATAGAATTGAGACCTAGAAATAAGCCTGCACCTACATGGACTGTGAATATATGACAAAGGAGTCAAGAACATACACAGGATCAAGGAAAACTCTCCAATAAGTAGTTTTGGGAAAACTGGGCAGCCACATGCTAAAGGATGAAGCTAGATCACTAGTTCATACCATACACAGAAATCAACTCAGAATGGATTGTAACATGTAAAGCCATAGCATACATAGAAGAAAATAGAGGGAAAACACTTTATAAGCTTCAGCAATGTCTTCACATATATGTATAAAACTGCAAGGAAAACAAGAGAAACATAAACAATTGAGACTAGATCAAACTGAAAAGCTCTGCACTACAAAAGAAACCACAACTAAGCAAAAAGACATCAAACTTAAATGGGGAAGAATATCCACACATTGTACATCTGACAAGGACTGAATTCAAAGATCTTAAAGGATTCATCCAGCTCAACAAAAAAGAAAACAAATAACCCAATCAAAACAATGAACAGAAGAGCTAAATAGGCAGTACTCGAAAGAAGACGTACAGATGGCAAACTGGCACATGAAAAATGTTCACTACCAAGCCCACAAAGAGATAACACCTCATGCTTGTGAGAAGAGCCTTTACCCAAAAGACCAAAAACAGAAGTACTGGCAGGGATGTGGAGATAAAAGAACTCTTTTCCATTGTTGATAGGTCCAGTCCCTACAGAAAGCAGTTTGGAGGATTCTCAAAAGATTGAAAATAGATTAATATATGACCCAGCAATTCCACCCCTAAGAAACCACCTAAAGAACACAAATATACTAATTCAAAGTAAACTTACATTCCCAAGTTCACTGCAGCATTATTTACAATTGCCAAAACATGGAAACAATACTTATGCCCAAAACAAATAAGTGATCAAAAAGATGTGGTATAATTACACAGTGGAATACTACTCAGTGATCAAAAAAGATAAACTCATGCCATTTGCAGCAACATGGGTGGACCTGGAAGGGATTATGCTAAAGGAAAGTGTTCTGAAGGAGAAAGACAAATACCAGATGGTGTCACTTATATATGAAATATAGAGAAACCAGACAAATTGTCAGATAAAGCCAAACTCAAAAATTAGCCTTTCAAAGCAGATCTGAGTAATTCAAGGGAAGAAGGAAAGGGGGAGGGACAAGCACTATGTGGGAAGGAGCACAGTGGACTGTGATGATAAACAATGGGTTCTTTAATGGTGGGACTGCTATAGTAACAGCACTGGAAATGAGGGATATTATACTTCCAAAATAGAAAAAACTATGTAACTCAAAGGCTGACAGAATTTCAAAAAGAGGTTTAATTTTTTATTTTTATAAAAGATTTATTTATACATACAAGAACTGGGATAAGACCAGAGATGCAGGGGGTGAGAGGATTCACCAGAGACAGAGTGGGGAACAGAACAGGCAGATTAACTGAAACACACTGCTGAGGGGAGCAGCGGGCGAGGTAGGAGCGGTCTGCCACACCATGTGGGTCACCTCCCTGGTGGGCAGCTGGGATCAAATTCGTGCTGCAGTGGCTGCGGTCTGCTTCATAGTGTGTCGCTTAACCCACTGCGCCACCAGGGAGGCCCTCAAAAAGAGGTTTATAAAGCTACCATCTAATTAAAGACTTCTACAAATAAAAAATAATCATGTCAAAGAAAGAAAAGATCAATTAGGAGATGGAACAATAGTGAAAAAACTTGAATTTACAGGTATCTATAGAACATGCACCCATTAATCGATGGAATGCATTTTTTAAGATCACAAGGAATAGTAACAAAAGTTGCCCATATATTTTGTCCATCTCTCAAGTCTCAAAAGACCAGCATCATAGAACACATTTTAGCACCATGCAGTTATGTTACAAATCAATGATAAAAAGATTTAAAATACATATTTGGATAATAAACAGCATTTTTATAAATTACCAGTTAGCATTAGACTAACTGTAGGATGTAGGTTGTAATTTCTAGGATAAGCAAAAAAATAAGATTTATAAATTCCAAGTTAAATAAAAGGTGAAGCAGATTGCTCATTTCTAAACAATTTATAGATAGCAATATCTAATATTAAACAATAATATATTTACCAAACCTGTCAGATACAAAAAAGAAAGTTCTAAGTAATTACACAGTGTTATATTAGACAGGAAGTCTGAGGATGAGTGAGTTAATCCATCAACTTAAGGAAATAAAGAAAGAAATTAATAAACCTTAGCAAAGAATCAAAAAGAAGCAGAAATGCGTGAAATAATCTCAGTAAAGTTATTGCAGACATGACTTGCCACTTGTTATTTTATTTGAACTGATTCAACAATTCCAAACATCAGTATTTCGACCCTGAACAAATGAGGGCCAGATACTATGGTAACTGCTTAGGGCACACTAGAGAACAAAACAGCTAAGGACCCATGAAAAGTAAATGTTATAAATCAGTAAATCATTCTATATGCTAAAAGATTTTAAGCATTTTGGGAAGAAAGGAGAATAGAGTCAGATAACATTGTACTCATTAGCCAAGCAGATGTCTGGGTAAAACAGTCAAGGAGAGAGAACGTTAGTGCAAAGGCCCTGAGGCACAGCCCTGCCCAGTGTGCTAGAGCAACAGCAAGGAGGTCAGGTTGGAAAGGTAAAGGAAGAAAGTGGGAAGAGAAGAGACTGGAAGATAAAGGCAGGTCTCTCTGGTCCTTGGTAAGGTTTATGACTCTTACCCTGAGTGACATGGGTCCCCATTGTAGATCCTAAGCAGGAGAGTGACAGACTCACAGCTTGGGAAGCTCAGAGAGAAGAATCAAGATGATGATAGGACATACACCACAGCCTCCACAGGAAAAAGCAAATCCTCTTGCTTTCCTGGACTTGGTCCTCAGGGTGGAGGGTAATACCTAGGTAGAAAGAGGATAAGATCTTCAAACCTTGCTGTGTGGAGAATATTTTCTGACATCATCCCATACACAAAGCATATGTGTCTGGATGTAGTGCAATTATGGACAAGGCCAATGGACAACGGAGTCCTAGGTACCCATGGGGGTTAAGAGTCAGCTGGCCCTGCTTCCCACCCCAGTGAATCTGGAGCACTGCTTTAGTGGACTCTTGAATGCAGGATGCCCATGTGCCCTGTACTTCTCATGTCCTGGAGCCAGAAAGTGGTCAGTGCTTACAACTGACATAATGTTTTCACAGAATTATGTTTTAATCGACTTAAATTTTGATGAAATCCCCTTAAGACCTATACAGTATTATTTCAACTTCATAAGGGCACAGAAACTAGCAATCCAACACTTCAGAACTGAAATGCTACAGGCCCCACCATAGTTTGAATTTTCAAGTGGCTATGTGGAGAACTCTGGACCTCAGATCTCAGAGAGAGTGGTGCATAAAGTGGCTTCAACAGTGAATTTCCCAAAGACTTTGCCAGCTGATCTAGTGTAAGGCCATTGAAAAGCTGGCAGGCACACTACTCAATGTAGAACACCCAGTACTCTTACAGAGGGAAATTTCCTGCTCTTCTTACTAGCATGGAAGGTCTCAGCTGCAGCTGGCAGGACACATGGAAGGAACACATTATACATTCATGCTTGGTGGATTACTCCCCCCAAGTCCAGTTTCCAGAAGCAGAGATAAGAAATAAGTACATTAGTCTCCAGTTACTCAGATTCTGCAGGAATGCAGCAGAATCTTCCAGTAAATGATTGAGGTGGGAAAGGATGCCTGCCCCACCAACACCCCAGCCTCTACCTATGAACTCCAGCTAAGCCTGGGTTTATCCCAGCCACCTCCTCAGAGCAAATATGAGAAGAGGGATGAACCAGACATCCTGTCGGATTCCGAGTGAGCGCTTGGCAGAGTCTCTCCCAACTGAAGGTACAGTAGTGGCTGGTCCCTCCTTCTTTAAACCCATTATCCACCCTTACTGTGTGCGCTTAATCAGTGGAAGTGTGCAAGGTCTGCTGGGGGCATTGTGGGGCAAACACAGAGCACAACACATTTGCACCTGCAGAAACCCCCTGACTGAACTCTCTAGTCCAGATTCACCTTCTGGAGGGAGCGGAGAAGATTGGGGTGGCATTGTTGCTTCCCAGGGAAGACTAGTCCTGCTAAAGAGCAGCTGCATCAACATATCAAGTTAGATGGGTGGGGTTTATAGCCAGCCTTCCTTACTTATGCCCACCTTCTCGAGAGGAGGTAGTGCAGATGTCCACATGGGCTCCCAGGTTCTCCCACACAGATAGGGAAGAAACACCAGCTGAAGAGCAGGCACACAGATGCCCTGGCTAAGACTAAGCAGATCCTTGGCTAACCCACCAGTACCTAGGTCTTGAGCCAGCCAGGAATACCTGTCCACTGAGCCTTGAGAAGGAAAGCTGGGGACAGAGAACCAAGGGCAGAGGTGGACCCAGGAAGGGTAGCCCCAGCTAAGCTCTGGGAGGGAGAAGCACAAAACACTCCTCACCCCACACCCATCCAAGTGTCTTCCTTCAAGCCTGAGGTACTTCCTGCTCCCAACATCCTGCAAAACAAACCTTCATCTGATTATTTTAGTTATATGATTAATTTCAGATCTTGCATATGTATAAAACCACCATTTTCTCAGTCAGCAACACAAGCATCTACATGTTCATGGTGTGGACGAGTTAGTTTCCTCTAGCACAACACTCTCTCTGTGTGTGACTTGCCTTCCTGCATGCCATAAAGCCTTGCAGATTCAAAGCAATGCCACTGCTTCTGTGAAAGTGTTACTGCCCTTGGCTCCACTGCTGCCAAGTCTCTGTCACCAGAATCCTTACTCGGTCCTTCTCTGACCAATCCTTGGAAGATAGCCACGATGCGGGGATGCAGCAACAGCAGCAAGTGAGGACTGGTTGAGCAATCCTTCTACAGTGTGTCCTTAGGCTGAGAGCCACCGATTTTGCCATGCATCTTGGCAAGAGAAAGGCAATTCTCAAATGCACCTGCAAAATATTAGGTACATGGGCTTCTAATCCATGAATTAGAGGGAAGACATCACTACCTTCACTCAAGAGGGGGCCACCAGCACGAGGACCCTCTGGGCTCATAGTGGCTGAAGATAACAGCCAAACAAGATCATCTCTGCATGCCCCTGAGACAGGACCCAAGACAGAACAGACCCCCTGCGGTGGTTGGGCAGCTGGCTTTGGGATTTGCTGTACGTTTTCTTGAGTTTCATGCTTTGTCTGTTTTAAGTGACCACCAGTGACACGGTGAAAACCACTGAAGGAAATACCGCTTAGGTCACTGCCTGATCAGACCCCATTCTGTGACCATCAGTGATCTTGACACATGGCAGCATATCACAGAGAAACCAGGGTCTCTATACCAGACAAGAAAGCAGGTACGCCCCGGAGAGCCAGTGTCCCAGGCAACTTCTCTTGAGTGCTGCAGATTTTACTGGTCTCTTCCCAAGAGCTCCAGGTCCTGGGCCTCCCACCCTGTGGCACTCCACCCAATTGTGGCATCCAGTCTAACACCGACTTCTCCACCCACAGTTCACAGCGAAGTTAGCTGGTAGATCTTCCCTGAGACTTTCACCTGCCATACCTAATCTGTTCTGGTTTCCAACCGGCTACATCTTAAAGACATTTGCAATTATTCCATCCTCAAAGCTTAAGTCCCAGTTTCTCTGCTACCTTTCCTGGAACTGTTTCTCATTGAAATAAAACTTTCCCATCCCCTGATACTTCTCAATTATAGCTTCTCCCTGGAGTGAGTAATCACCTTAACACAACCCCCTTGAGGTGTCTTCAGCATGTATGGCTTTAAACCCTATCTGAAAATAAATGAATAAATAAATGAATGACTAAATGAACCCCAGCCCAAATCTCCCTATTCCCATCTCCAGCAACAGCCCAGACTCTGCTCCAACCTGAAGCTCACTCCAACCTCTCCCTGTAGGATGCACATCCCTGAACTCACATATCACTCAGGCAGGACAATCAAACCCATCAAATACCCCCCACACCAGCTCCCACTGGCCAGGGTGCTCCTTCCCTGAGGACAGAAGGTGGCCCACACCCAGGGGGGCAAGACCACGTGCTTCCTGAGGGCTAGAGCTCAAGAGTGTGAAGACGAAAGAGGCAGAAAGGTGGCAGCAGCTCCCCACAGAGTCAACTCAGAGCTTGCTACCCCTGTCCCCACAATGGGACACCATGGTGTCCACCTGACATTCCCCATGTGACTCCGCTTGGTTACATGGGAGTCATACCATCAGTATTTTCACAACCAGCATGTGTTATTGAGTGGCCCTTGTGTGGCACACTGGCTAATTATTTCTATCCTATTCTCTCTCCTGACTTTGCTCCTCTTTCCACTGCTCTACCACCTGACTTCTGCAGCTGCAAAGGGAGCTTTTCAAGTGAGTAAGTGACTGGCTGAAGTATAAGAAAGAAGGCACCATGGAACTCATGAGGAGGGGCCACTTGGCAGGACCCTCACCCCACAAACTCATTTCCTGTGGAGGAGTGAGTGGGAAGATTCAAAGGATGCTTTGGCAGGCGCTGGCCTTGGGCAGCCAAGGCGGCCACATCTCCGTAACCACAGATGGTTTCCACTGCAATCAGCTGCCATGCAAGGAGGCTGCAGACCAGCCAGCCATAGAGGGAGTCTGGTGCCCTCCATTGGGTAATAAATAACAACACCTGGGGAAGGCTGCTGTGTAGTAGGGAAGCTGCCCAGCTAGAGCCATGGTAGGCACCCCAAACTGCAGTGGCTCAGTGATGGGAATAAATATGTGGAATAAATATTAAGGCAGGCTGCCATGGCCGCTTCATCCTTCTCAAGGCATTATTCACATTTATTATCTTATTTTGCCTCAAATAAATCTCTGTGAAGTAAGTACAGATGATTTATTCTCATTTTACAGATAAACAGACTTGAAGGTTTGAGGAAGTATGGCCAGGTGAACGTCATAAGTCCTGATGACTTGCAAATTTAGAGGAAAACTAGAAAATACATGCAGATGTCTTGGCCCATGGCTACATCCATCTTATCAAAGAAAAGGATGAAATTTCATTGTGATGGATGCCCTGTCTCCACACCAGCGGGGAGACCTCCCTCCAACCTCTCTCTCCTCCTCCTCATCTTTCCTTTAGTTCCATCTCCAAATCACAGCATCTTTTTTTCCCCTCCCTTCCCAAGAAAAGCGAGCAACACAGCTTCCAAGTCAAGCCAGATGATCAGGCCAGACCCTCCTCCTAAAAGCTACAGTGGAGAAACTACTGCCACTCAATGTGGAATGCACACTGAGCCCAGGTGTCAGAAACTTCAGGAAAAGCACACGTTCACCAGATGAGCAATGCCTAGAATATAAAATTAACAAAAGGGAGGGGAAATAGAAATGCATACACAGATGTGAAGCAGGGCCAACTACGGCAGGCGCTGTCCATCTTTCCAGTAAGCAGAATAGGCATGCCTAGTCTCTGACCAGGAGTCCAGCAGCCCTGGGGTGTAGTCACACCCCGCTGCAGAGCTCTGCTGGTGCTGCCTGTCCCACACTCCCTGAGAAAAGGCTCTCTAGCATCAGACACTCAGCCTTTGTTTTTCATCCACATTTGTTTGGGCCCCAGAAACATCCTGCTGTGTTTCAAATGGGGACATTGGACGGTTCTCTCCTTGCTTGCCACGTGACTGCTCAGGAAGGACAAAAACTCATATCTTGTACAGGTTTCATGATTGAAATTAAATTCATCTGCCATCTCAATGTCATTTTAATGTTCTAAATGACTGTCCCTCACCTGCCTACATCTTCTCCCTCTCCTGACACTGAGCCAGTCTTTCCCAGACAGCTGGACTCAGTGAGAAGGCCGGGCTGGGTTTTACAGGGCATGGGGGTCAGTGGCCCTTCAGGGGCTTTCCAAGGACAGGGCACACATGGGAGACTTCAGACTGGGCCTCAGTATCCTCTGTAGGCAGTCCCAGGTCCCACTGGTTTGGCCCCCACAAGGGTTGGGAAGACCAAGGCCAAGGAAGTGAGTTCCTAGGACTCCCCGAACCTAAAGACACCATTTTCTCCACTCAAAACCTAATTCCCATTGTGAGACCACAGGTTGTCACATGTCTTCATGGTTCAAGACCCTAGGCACTTAGGTGTCTGAGGAGCTTTCCCTTCCCACTTCACAGGTCGAGTCCGCTCCTCCAGTCCAACACCATGACCTCCTGGTCACCTTCTGAATCACAGCTATCAGTTTTTGCATCTGTATCTTCTGCCCAGAAAACAACCAAGCGTTGAACACCAGCATTTCCCTCACTGCTGCATAAATATATCACCTGGCTGAGTAGGTATTCATGAAACCGTCTAATATAATACTCCTGACTCAAAATACTCCACCTCTCAGTCGTGATGGGGTCCCTTAAGACTGAGAAAACATGATGACCCCAAGAACAGATTATTGACAATGAAAGCCCTCCCTGTGCCACAGGAAACAGAAAAAGGCACTTAGTAGTCAGAGGTCAGCTCCTGCCCCTGCCCCTGCCCCTGCCCCTGCCCCAGCCTTTGAAGGAGGCACCAGTGGGACAAAGTAATCATCTAGAGTGAAGAAGAAAGCACCACACCTGTGTGGAATTCTGCACACATACACCTAGCAGAGGCTGCAGTGCACACTATGACTAATGACCTATTTTCTTAAAACTCTTGCATTAAACTGACATTCCTGCCCAATGACACTTGAAGGAGGACTGGGCATGGTTCATCAGAAATTAAACAGGATCAGCAGCCAAGGATGTACCAGGGCCAAGATGACCAGGAGGCAGATAACAGTTCTGGAGGCTGAACGAACTCCAGGAACATCAACTGTGATAGGCTGTTCTGACAGGCTATTTATGACTGTCTTTGGTGAACCTATTATAAAAACACCACCTAGAGGTGAGATGTCAAAATGTTTTTTTCAGAGTGATATTTCCACCATTTCTCTCAGGTCAGTGACCAGTGATCTGAAAAATAAAAGCACTTATAGATCCAATTTCTGTCTCTGCTTATCGGCTTTTTGGTAGTGACAAGCAGCACCCAGAACTCAGGCTCAATCTGATAATAAAAATTCCAGAGCTGGTGGAGCTGGCTTCTACTCCCTCCCACTCTTTAGACCCTACCGCTCCTTTCCCAAGGGGTCCAGAGCCCATAGTTGCCAGGCACCTTCTACATGCTTGTTCATTCATTCCTGCCATTCACAGTTATTCACCACAGTATTAGTTATCTGTAGTGGCAAACATTACCATACATTTAGCAGCTTCAAAGTGTATGCATTTTTATCTTGGTTTCTGTGGTCAAGAGACTGGCAAGGGCTTAGCACAGCCTCTGCTCAGGGTCTCACCAGGCTGAATAAGGTGTCAGCAAGATTATGGTTTTATCAGTGGCTCAACTGGGGAGAGGATCCATTTTCAAGCTCCTGAGTGGTAGGAAGAGTTAATTTCCTAACTCAGGCCCTGGCTCCTGTTATCTGTAGTTACAGACAGGAGAAGGATCCCCCAGCAGCCCAACCCACAGAAGAGTCCTCATCCCCCTTCAGAGGTCCCTGGAGGACTCATCCCAATGGCCCACAGGGGTAGGGGACTTATTCATATCCCCTCAATTGGCTGGCTCCCCTCCCTGCCTGTCCCCTTTCCCCCATCAGTGTCCTGAAAGTCCTCTCAGTATTTGCTCCCAACATGTCTCAGAGTCTACTTCTGGGAAAATACAGCCTAAGACACTCCACCTCCTGAAGACTGGCACCCCGACATCCAGTTTCATTCTGCAGGATCTTGGTCATTTCTCCAGTCTTCAAACACAGCCATGTCACTGCAGGTGGGCTAATCTTTGTCTGGATCAGCATGGAAACACACCACTGCTACACCCTTCCGCCTACCATGTGGAGGCCAGCTCTGGAGGAGAGTGGGCAGCGCTGGTTTTTTTTTCCCTCCAGGTAGTGGAGAGGGAGTTGATTAGAATTGGAAACCACAGAAACTGAAAGCTCAACAGTCATTGAACCATGCTAGAAGTGCTGGTCTGGGACAGAGGTAGATCACTGGCAGAAAGGACGAGCTCAGTGAACCAAAGACCAGGCTTTCCATTAGTTGGTGTGCCTATAGCTTTAGTCTTTTCATTGCTAGCTGTCCTGTGTGATTTACTGCCAGTTCCAGGTCCAGGAAGTAGCCCAAAGCCACAAGGATAGGATTGACCCACTCTCAGGAATAAAGGGCACACCACAGGCTGTACTCTAGGGCATGAGAGGCTGTAACTGGAACACAGGGTAGAGACTCTTTGTAGAAGGTGTTGCTGCTGTGTCCATCTTGCTGGAATTACTTAACTTTTGTATCAGTAGATACTGTGTCACTTTTTAAAGTTAAAATCATCAGAGTGGTCAGATTGGATGGAAGCCACTCCTTTAGCAAGGGAAAGAATTTCTCAAGACCCTAAATTTTATGCATGCTCATTTCATGGCTTCAACCAGCCAGTAGCTCCAGAGGCTTCTTTCTTGCCTTCAGACCAAAAACCACAGGCTTGAAGAAATCTGGATGGCATGTGTTGCATGGGAAAGTGAGAAACCAGCAGCTGATCGGCAAGAGACAGTCTGTGCTGCAGTCCAGCTCCAGCCGAAGGCCAGGTCCCCAAAGGATGGAAGTCTGTGAATGAGGGGGGTTCAGGGTTACAAAACTCGAATGGGGTATGGTATGCATCCTACTGAAAAGTCTCAGCAGGTCTTTGTTTATACATTAACGAGAAAGCAGCAGGGTTACATCAACACGTGCATTGATCAGGAAGTTAACAATGACCACTTTTTTTTTTTTTCTTTCAAGAGCAGCTTGGGGTCTTGTGACTTTCAGCCAGGATAGATGACATAGGTGATTACAAAATGAAGACAACATCTTTCCACTAGTGTTAGAGTTATTATGATTGGTTAACTTACATTATGACAGGCATACTAGTTTTATACAATCACAATTAATTATTCTATTTTCACTCTGAGTATAAGATGAATTATTAGTTTAAGGTCAAACTGGTGTCAGCATTCTACAGCAGGCCTGCAGGAAGAGGAAGGTACCCAAATTAACATCTGAATAGTATCTGTACCCTTGCATTTGGCTTTCAATAGGAATCCTTAGTTTCATTGTCTTGATTTGATCCATAATGTATGTTACTAAGGTATCTTTTGTATTGGATTAAATTTAATTAACACAAAAGCAGAAAGGGGACAGGAGGAGGGGTCCTGCAACTATTATCACCTGAGGAATGCAGAACCTGCCTTTAACAAAGGCAGAAATGCAAAGCCTTTTACACTGGCCCAGTCATGCAGGTCAAGCTTAGGTTCCTGAGGATTGTAGCCCATAGTAAAATATTTGAATCTAAAAGTTTTCCTGATATCTAATTTTAGAATTTGTAGAATAACCACATTCCAGTTGTATCTATTTTTACCTGTATTTTTACAGTTATTGATTTTCTAGAATTTGTATTATAATATTAGCCAATGAGTAATACATCATCAAAATGCGTGGCAACCAATTACTTTGTTTAATAAGACAGCCAATTATACAACCACCCCCATGGATGATATTCCAACAGGCACGTTTTTAGTAACTTAAAGTAAACTTTAATTATTAAATTGGCCAAAACAAAAAGGAGTCCAAGGAGGGCCAGCTATGGAACCTCTGATTTTTCAGAAAAGTTCCCCTATGATGGGCTTTTGCCTCACGGCATAGATAGGTGGCCTCCATCAAGTCTGGGCATGGGAGGCACCGTGCAGTCCATCGGAAACACGCCTCACATTTGCAGAAGGCCAAACCTGCCCTCATGGTCACTATTCAGCTCAGGGACCCTCTGAAAGCCAGGGGGGCACACGGAAGCAGTAGGATCTGGAAGTGATCCTGACAGATCTAAAAACTTTTATAAACAGTTGTGTGTATTTAAAAGAAAATAGTCTCTCTTCTGTGAAAAACTTTGTTTGAATACACAGCCTAGGGCAAAGACCTCAAGGTTAGACCCGTGTTTCTGCTCCAAGACCTGCATCCTAGGCTGCATCTCAGAGATGCAGGGAGCCAGATATGATCATGGTACTCTCAGCAAGCAACATTTCAGAGGGGTCATCTGTCCTTGAGGAAGGGGAGGAAGAGTCAACCACTCCTGGGCCTTCTAGTATGCTGGTTGTGATATTCCCTTCTATCCACACCCAGAAGGTGGCTTGGGGTTCGTGACTTCATGGCTTTAGGGGCAGAGATGAAGTCAGACTGAGAACAGTAGAACTCATCACACAGGGGACCCTGGACCCAGTCAAGCAGAACACCAGAAAGAGAAACCCAACACTCCCAAACCACACAGGGCATTTGGGGGAATTGGAGCCCTCGAACCTATCCTTTGTGGAGTTTAACATTAATATGGGTAGCGGTCACATACTGGGGAGGTTTGACTGGACCAGGGTACGGGCAGGAAGTATGGCCTGGGTTGTGGGCACTTCAGAGAGAGCTGAGGCCACTTAGATCAGGGTGGAGCAGGGAAAATGCAGAATCACCAGTGAAAAAAAGAGGTAGGGGGAGGCATAAAGCTCCCTGGCTCTCTGGCTCCACAAAGCACATACCTGCTTAAACTACATGAAGCCCCAATGTGCCACAGGCCACCTTGTTCTGGTCTAAAAGGCAGCCTCACCTGTGCAAGAGCAAGCAGACCTCGGTGCGCCACTTAAAATGGTCACTCTGCCTGTTCCATTCCACACTCTGCCCCTGGTGAATCCTCTCATGCCTCTGCACCTCTGGCCTGACCCCCAGTTCTTGTATGCATAAATAAGTAAATCTTTAGAAAGAAAAAATGTTTTCTAATTATCTTTGTATAGGTCCTTCACCTCTTTTGTTAGGTTTATTCCCAAGTATTTGATTTATTTTTTGTTTCAATTATAAAAAGACTGGTTTTCTTGATTTCTTCTTCAGATTGATTGAGTTACAGGGCAGAGAAAAGGGAACTCCAGAACCCCTAAACCTGCCCTCTCTGAATGGGTTTTGCCATCTGCCACATCAAGACAAACATTTAAGACCTTTAATGGAAAGGAACTTTAATATAATTAGGGTATACTACAAAAAGGATAAAGAATATAGTTACTAAGTTAAGCATCTAGAGTTACTTATTTTTTTGAGGGTAAAAGTCCAGCCAAATAGGATTGGCCCAAAGCAAGGCCCAAAAGCCTGCCACAAGTTCAAAGGACCTTTCAGTAGAGACCCATAGAAAAATGTCAGAAAGAGTCAGACAAATCTGGGAGGAAAAGAGTAAAATTAAAATCAAGATGAAAGCTGCCATTGTTTTTTTTTTTTTTTAAAGATTTATTTATTTATGCATACAAGCACTGGGGTACAGGTCAGAGATATGGGGGGGTGAGAGGATTCACCACAGAAAGCGGGGAGCAGAACAGGCAGATCAACGGATGTACACTGCTGAGGGGAGCAGCGGGCGAGGCAGGAGAGGTCTGCTGCACCATGTGGGTCCCCCGCCTGGCTGGCAGCAGGGATCGAACTCATGCTGCAGTGGCTGTGGTTCACTTCATAGTGCGTTGCTTAACCCACTGCGCCACCAGGGAGGCCCCGAAAGCTGCCATTGTTAACCTCCCCACGGATTTCTCTCCCACGTCTGTTCTAACCAGTCCAAGATTAAAAAGCAAGCCCAGTTTCTTCACATGTCCTTCTGCTCCACATGCCTCCTCCAGGTCTCCTTGCTGCTCTCCATCCTGCTTCCTCCCTTCCTTCTGTCTTCTTATTTCCTCTCTCCAACATCTTTTTAGCCCTACTCAACTCTAT
Source organism: Galemys pyrenaicus (assembly GCA_019455555.1). NCBI lineage: Eukaryota > Metazoa > Chordata > Mammalia > Eulipotyphla > Talpidae > Galemys > Galemys pyrenaicus. The sequence goes on from JAGFMF010011442.1 coordinate 174,867, forward strand.
CCACTTAGGGCAGAACCGGGAATCTGGAACCTCTCCCTTTCCTGGGGACCACCCTGTTACAATTATATATAGGAAGGTTACTGATTTTGGGGTGTTGATTTTGTATCTTGCTAGTTTATTAAAATGTTTGATTATTTTGACTAGTTTTTATATGGAGTTTTTAGGGTTCTTTGTGTATATTATCATATCATCTGCAAATAGTGATAGTTTTACTTCTTGTTTCCCTATTTGGATTCCTTGTATGACTTTCTCTTGTCCTGTTACTCTGGCCAGAACTTCCAGTATTATATTGAAAAGCAATGGTGAGAATGGACATCCTTGTCTTGATCCTGATCTTAATATTTGACAAAGGAGCAAAGAATATGCAATGGAACAAGGATACTTTGTTCAATAAGTGGTGCTGGGAAAACTGGACCACCATAAGCAAAATAATGATACTAGACTATTGCCTCACACTTATGCACAAAAATTACCTCAAAATGAATGGAGGAACTAACATAAGATCTGAAACCATAAAATATATAGAAGAAAGTATAGGTAAAACACTACAAGACATACACCTCAATAACATCTTTAAAGACTCATCTCCAAAGCAAAGAAAGTGAAGGAAAAGTTAAACAGCTGGGATTACATCAAACTAAAAAGCTTCAGTGCAGCAAAAGAGACATTAACCAAAACAAAGAGATACCCTACTGACTGGAAGAAAATTTTTACATTCCATACAACTGATAAGGGACTGATCACAAAGATATACAAAGAATTCACACAACTCAACAAAAACAAAATAACCAATCCAATCAAAAAATGGGCAGAAGAAAAAATACTTCTCCATAGAGAACATGCAAATGGCCCATAGACATATGAAAAAATGTTCAACATCCCGCATAATCAGGGAAATGCAAAATCAAAATCACAATAAGATAGCACTTTACGCAAATAAGAATGGCATATATTTAAAAACTAGCAACTACAAATGTTGGTGAGGATGTGGTGCAAAAGGAACTCTCCCACACTGCTAGTGGGAATGCAAACTGCTCCAACCATTATGGAAAGCCATGTGGAGAGTCCTCGATCTACTAAAAATGGAGCAACCATCTGATCCAGCAATTCTACTTCTAAGGATCTATCTAAAGGACACAAAAACTTTAATTCAAAAGGATACCTGCACCGCTATGTTTATTGCAGCACTATTTATAATAGGTAAGACTTGGAAACAACCCAAATGCTCAAAATAGATGACTGGATCAAGATGTGGTACATATACACATGGAATATTCAGCAATCAGAAAAAAGATAAACTAATGCCATTCACAGCAACATGGATGGAGCTAGGAGGGATTATTCTCAATGAAATGAGTCAGAAGAATAAAGAAAAAATATCAGATGGTTTCACTTATAGGGGAATCAAATAAGGGGTCAGGGAAAAAATAATACAAATAAAAAACAACAAAACAAAATAAACAGACAACTATAAATCAGAGAGGAGGGAAGGTGAGGGATCAAAATGAGAGCAGGAAAAGCACAAAGGATTATGGTGATGGTGTCAAGGTGAATTGGTGGTGGAAATTCCTTTTTTAAAAAAAGATTTTATTTAGTTATGCATACAAGAGCTGGGGTACAGGTCATAGAAGGGGTGAGAAGATTCACCAGAGACAGAGCAGGGGGCAGAACAGGCAGATCAACTGAGGAGGTCCAAGCTGCCCTGCAGTTTCTGTTCAGTTTGTCAGCCCCAATGAAATCCTTCTGGTAACATATCTCAAGCCAAACTTTGGTCCCCTAAATTCTTTTATCTTACATGTTCATGTAATAGTGATTTGGATGTGCCACACAGCCATCGAAATTCTAGTTCTTTGGTGCTTCCATAACTTAGTGGCACCCTTTATTCTGTGGACTTTCAGACAGACGTCCAATTGAGATGAGGGTGTCTCAGGGTGAAGGTAAAGAGAGTCTAGAATTCCTAGCCTGCAATCCCAAGGTGAAAGCCCTGGCATGTGGGAGCATCTGTACTGCTGTTAGGGACATGCAGGGGTCTCCTCTCAGGCACCTGTTTTCAACCTTATCTATTTCCTAGCCTTGGCCAGGGCAGGTGTGACCTGGTGTCCAAACTCTCTTCAGAAGACACTGACAGCAAATATCCAATGACTTCAGCCCATCTGCAGGGCACACTGGGCAGAGGTTCTGCTAAGCAGAGCCACTAACCCCTTCTCCACAAGGCCACCTGTTAACCCTGAATCCCAACAGTCAGTTTCCTCCTCCCAGGCACTTTGCAATTCCACTCTACCAGCCACACATGCTTTAGCAGTAAATTGCTTTTTGCATTGCACAGGGATAAAAATGAACCTTCCCTTATTGCTTCAGTATCGTCATCAACATAAAGTTTACTGACACCTCATATCAAAGTCCTCCTCTAAAATATGGGCTTTTGGTTTTTGTCTGCTACATATCATACACACACATACATATGCATATACATATTTGCATATGTGTATATGAATGTGTGTAATATAAGGCAAGTATATATAGTCTTTACATTTTTTTATGAGTAATACATCATTTCTTAAAGCCATAGGATCCACGGCCCTGAAGGTGCAGTGAAGATGGCTACAGAGACAGCATTCCCCTACACACTATGTAAAGGCACATATGACTCTAGTTTATCTTTTTTGATTGCTGAATAGAATGGAATATAAGGGAACCAAATAAGGATCAAGGAAAAGAATAATAAAAATAATAATAATTTTAAAAAAACACAACAAAACCAAAAAGACAAGGACAAATTGGGGACACTTGGCGGGGAGGGGAGAAGGAGAGGGTTGAGAGCAGATAAGAGCACAAGGGACTGAGGTGATGGTACACTGGTGAAATGGTGATGGGGAATACATGGGGATTACAACTGATATCAAATATATATAAATAAAGAAAAAAAAATAAAGGCACACGTGCATGCACATACTTTCTGAAAGATATTCCATGAACACCTTCTTCTGCATGTCAAAGAGCTGGCTAATGTGCAGTCAATGAAGAAATATCCCCTTTTCCAGCTGCATTGAGACTTTCAATGAATTCAGCATGAAGAGGCCTAATTTGAATCCCTGAGCTGATGGGATCATGGGTGTAATTTGTAACCCCAGCAGCCACTGGGGATGAGTTGGCCCCTTACCTGTTGATAGCAAAGTGAGGGAAGCTCTGGCTCCCCCATACCTGATAGACCCCAAAGAGATCTACCCAGCAGTGCAGCCCTGGCTTCCAGCATGGAGTTTCCTGCAGCCCCAGCAAGCAGGGGAAGTGCCATAGATGGGAAAATCATGTTATGAATCCTCTTCTCAGCTTGCTCATCTGCAAAAAGGGGCCTATGGAAGGAATCAGCAGATCAGAGGGTGTTTATGAAACAACTGTATGTGCGCTTTTCTAGTAGCTGGGGAGTTAGCAGGAAAGAAGATAGGATCATTCTGAGCAGCAAAGGAAAGCATTAACAAAATGAAAGCAGACTTGCAGAATGGGAAAAAATATTTTCAAATCAAATATCTTATTGGGGTTAATATCCAAATTTAATAACCAAAAAAAAATTGATTTTTGAAAATGAGCAGAGAAGCAGAATAGATGTTTTTCCAAATAAGATAAATGACCAACAAGTACATAAAAGGTGTTGATCATCACTAGTCACCAGGAAATGCAAATCAAAACCAAACTGAGATTGCCATTCACCTGTTAACACGGGTATTATCAAGAAGACAAAAAATAACAAAGAAATCCTTGCACTTAGTTGTAAATTTGGCAGCCATTTCGGCAAACAGTGTAGAAGTTCCTCAATAAAGTAAAAACAGAAATTGTAGGATCTAGAAATTCCACTATTAGGTATTTATCTGAAGAAAACAAAAATGCTAAGTCACAAAGATATGGTACCGAAACCTGAGCAGTCAGGGTGGAAGGATAGGATGGCGGGATGGGCCGAATGACTGGAATGCCCAACAGCCTTGTCTCTAGACAACAGAGTTGCTAAAAAGGCCCAAAGGTCAAAAACCAAAACCAAGGGCTATACATAGGGACATTTGGACTGTAGCCAAACAAAGGATCGTTCTGATAAAGGACAGATCACTGTCTATGGGTTCTCACCCACGCACATAATTCGCTGATATCTCAGGCTTAGGGAACAAAAACCAAGGGGTTTATTTTACTAACAGGGGAAACAAGACCTTACTATAAGTCACAAGTGGCTGGTTATCCTGCCCAGATAGTGTTCACCAGAAGAACAAGCAGAGTACAGGTCACCTGTCAACAGAACTGGACCATACTGGCCAGTAGTAATGGTCACCACAGGTCCCCAGGAGTACTGGACAACATTGTCCAAAAGTGATGGTCAGCAATGGTCACCAGAAGTACTGCAGAGCACTGGCCAGTAGTAATGTTCATTATTGGTCCATCATAGGCAATGTCAGAGATAGCCAGTGTTAACAGCTCTTCGTGAGTTGTTGTATGATACCAACAACAAACAACTGTTTGAGATACCAGGCCTGGAGATATTGGTGCTCCTTTCAGGCAATGTCTGAAGACTGGAGGCCCAGTTCTCTGACAGGAGTCTTTGGTGTCTCTCCTTTCAGGGAAATTGGTTGCTAGATGCTTTTTTTTTTTCTTTTGAGGTTGGCTTCTGTTTCTTCTTCTTTCTTCAGAGGCCAGGAACAGAGAGTTCCCCTTCTTTCTTCAGAGGCTGGAACAGTCTCCCTCAGCTCCCTGGCTTGTATCTTCCTTCAGGGTGCCCCACCCATAAGTCTGATTGAACTGGTTTTCAATCCTGTGGCTATTGAATCATTTAGCACCAATCAACTCATAGCTCACACCTGATTGGCCCACTCCATGATTCAGGAAGTGTAGATAAAAGGGAGGTTGCTGGGCTCTAATGAGCCACAGCCAGAACCAGCTTGTAGTGGAGCTACAGGGTAAGAGAATACCACTACTGCTGCTGACTTCTGCCACTGAGGTGACTTGGTTCCAATATCAAGTCCTGTACCACTATATTCATTGCAGCATTATTCATAATAGCCAGATATGAAAATAAGCCAAGTATCCATGGGTGGATGACTAGATAAAGAAACCATCACAAACACACACACACACATATTCACACTTATATGAAAATTGTTTAGCCATAAAAAAGGAAATATTTCCAATTACAACAAATGTGTGAACCCTGAGGATATTATACTAAATAAAATAAGTCAAACAAAGAAAGATAAATACCAGATGATGTCATATGTGTGGAAGTAAAAAAAATACAACTGTATCTCATAGATCCAAAAATAGATTGGTGGCTGCTAGAGGCAGGGGTTGGTGTGGGTAAAATGCATAAAGGGAGTCAAAAGGTATGTCCAGTTATAACTATCCTAAGAGTGTAATGGACAATACAGTGATTATAGTTAATAATCTTGTATTGCATATTTGAAAGTTACTAAGAGAATAGATGTTAAAAGTTCTCATTGTAAGGGACAAAATCTTTGTAACTGTTACAGGGCAACCCTGATATAAAATGGGTTTGCCTGACTGGGTCCTCACACGTGCACTCGGAAGGCACTTATAATGCCCCAACTGCAAGCACACACAACAAAGGTTAATAAAGGGTTTTATTTACAAGAGAAGGGGAAATAGCGTAGTGAATAACAAGGAGAAGAGAGGAATACAGATCCATAAATGTCCTACCAGTCCCTGGGAGCTGGAACCCAACGGCGCACTGAGAGCTGGCTCCCAAGGAAAAAAGGGACCACTAATGCCCACGTGTCTGCTTTTTTTTTTTAATTTTTTTTATTAAAATATTTTAAAATTTACATATACTTGCCATTAATTGTAATCCCCATGTATTCCCCATCACCATCTCACCAGT
>JAGFMF010011442.1:183434-215861 GCA_019455555.1 Galemys pyrenaicus
AACACACAAAAATCAGTAGCCTTCCTCTACACAAACAACCAAGCTGAAGAAGAGGAAATAAAGAAAGCCACCCCCTTTATAATTGAAACTAAAAAATTTTAATACGTGTCTGCTTTTGTACTCAGCCTGGCTCCTTAACTCCACCCTCAGGTCCTAGTGATCTCCTCTTCGATAATGACCTTATAGGATTTGTAATCCTTGGATCTTGTAGGTCTGGAATGGGTGCCGAAGTCCATAACCTATTTGTGTAATCCATTCAGGAGCGTCTTTCCCTCCTAACATAACTAGACTCACTCTGTCGGTCATGTTGCAATATATACAAATTCCCAATCATTATGTGATGCTCCTGACACCAACATAAAGTTATATGTCAGTTATATTTCAATTTAAAAAAATATATATAGGGTCATTTCTAGGTCTGCATCTCAGGGATCTGTCCACCATGGGCAAATGACAAGCCCTTCCCCTTTGAAAGTTCTTCTGAGATGATCTGTGAGTAGAAGGATATCATTATTATTCAAACCAGGACACTTTAAAAAAGGTAAAAGAGTTGTCCCTAGTTTAACCTCAGGAGCACCACACCAACAGGCACTGCCTTGAGCAAACTCAAGTCCATCAGCTCAGTTTAAGGGTGTCAGGATGTCCTTCACAGCCTCCAACACCCTCTTTTTCTCCAAGACTTTAATCCTGATGCAAATATTTTTTAAAGGTTTATTTAGTTATGCATACAAGAACTGGGGTATAATCCAGAGATGTAGGGTAGTGAAAGAATCCACCAGAGACAGAGTGGGGAGCAGAACAGATGGATCTACTGAAATACACTGCTGAGGGGAGCAGCGGGTGAGGCAGGAGAGGTCTGCTGCGCCATGTGGGTCCCCTCCCTGGCCGGCGGCAGGGATCAAACTCGTGCTACAGTGGTTGCAGTTTGTTTCATAATGCATTGCTTAACCCACTGCACCACCAGGGAGGCCCATGATGCAGATATTTTAATTCCTCCATAAGAAGTGACTTAGTTATTTACAACGCAAATAGCCTTGGGCAGTTTAGAAGTTGACATGAATTCATGCAGCTGTGGCAGGTTCTGATTGGCAGGGGACTCCCTTTCTCCATGCTGAAAGGAGGATGCCCCTTACTCTCCAAAATGTTTGACTCTCACTCAAGGTTTTTAGCAACCTGACCCACCAAACCAGAAGATTTTAGATCAATGAGGAAGTGTTTTTCCATCCTTCCACACACCCCGACGAGGCCTTGGTCTCCTCCAGCCTTCCAGGGCCTGGCCGCTAGCACTCTGTTAGTTCCTGGGGTGGCTCCCAGGACAATAGCTGGGTAGTAAAAGCAGGGAGACCCCTGGCAGCAAAAGCTACTTCCCCACCAGCCACGGGGTTTAGTCTCTGCAGCTCTGAGACAGAAATTATGCAGATGCAAACATAAATTACATCAAAGTCATGAGCAGGTGTGTGAATGCGTTGTACACGGAGAGAGGATGTATGGGGTATGGCAACTAGCTTTTTGAGGGCTAAGAACTATCAGGTCATCCATACTCTGTCTTTTGGCTAAACTATGGGTATTGTAGATGAAACAGAGGAAAGGGCACTGAACTCAAGTAAAAGGGGAACAGTTAAAGTGACCTCTAGAATCTCCTGGCTCCAGAAAGGAACTATTTATTATTATTATTATTATTATTATTATTATTATTATTATTATTATTAGTGCTGCTCTCCTTTGCTGCTGTTACTACATGTCCTTGATGCAGAGAGCTGCCTCACCCTAGGTTGTGACCTGCCAGATGCTATGTGTGCAGTGGTCCATTCAGGTGGGAATAGAAAGGCCTGGCATTTGAACCCATCACAGAGCAACTCTGAGGGGTCTCTCCAGCTACAGTGTTTCTGTGGGATTCCCCACACCAGACCTGTATCCCAGCTCCAGGGTGACTCCCCCCACCCACAGTAAAGATGCTAGGAACCGTGGAAGTGTGCCCCTGCATACTAACCTCCATCTCAGAGTCCACCTCCCAGAGCCTCCCACAGAGCAGGCATTCCAGAAGAGCTTGGTGAATGACTGTTCTCTGTGTGTGTCTGTGCGTGTTCATGTACACTCATGCATAGGTACTACCTCATCCCTTGTCTCATAAATCTGACTCAATCTAGAACACTGGCAGCACCTCAGGGCACAAGGGTTCTCCTGTTTCACCTATCCTGGAAATCCCGTGGCTTTAGGAATAAATGTAAGGATTTCAAGTCTAAGGAAGAGGTCCATATCAAAGGAAATGTCACTCACAGTAAGCCTGCAGCATCTTACATCTTGCTTAAAAATGGCTAATTCCCACTGCATCTCACCCTCAGTCTGGCTTGAAATTAATGTGCAGATTGATCAAAGAACATTATTTCTGGAATTAAGCTTTGTGGAAATAAAATGGCCTGTCAGAACCCAGATTATTACAAATTCTGGAGAAAAAGCTATAGACAAAAGTAGCAGATTCTGAAGCAGAGATTTTCAGATCTTAGCACAAAAGGGATTTCTCAAGCAGAGCTCCCCCAACACACACACACACACATCCCACAGTGACCCTTATCGAAGGACACTGTCCTGGGCCCTGGGCAAACAGCTGTGCTGGAGAGAGGGCCTCGTGTCAGTGCTTTCCCCCAGACAAGAACAACGCAGCATCACTTCCTGCAGGATTGCTCTCCAGTTCTTCCAGAGGGTGGTTGGAAGACCCCAGAAGTCTCCCATCAGTTCAATGTGCAGCTGATGAGGACTGTCAATGTGGCCAATCACTGAGACCAGCTCTGGGAAGTCCAGGGTCCAGTTGTAGAGCTCAAGGAGGGGTGGAGGTACACAGGTGCAAGCACAGAAGAAAAACATCAGTGGATGTAGGTAAAACAGGGCTTCCTGGGGAAGTGTCTTTCAGACACAACTCCTGAAAACGACAGTTGGGTGCAGGATGGGAACTAAGACAGCTTCTATCTAATCCTCCAAAGGCACATCAGTGGGTACAAGAATATCATGTAGGATGGCATATTTGGGGGTGCAGAAGTCCTACAAGCACTTGCCAACAAATCAGCATGAAGTGGTGACTGGTAGCAGAGGACCTGAACCCTGGGCAGGCTAGGGTTACTCACTTGAGATCCTCCAACCAATACCAACCAACTAGTTCGTGTCACGTCCAGAGCAGTGTAACCCACCAGTCACTGAGCATCAGTCGCTAGCACGGCATGCTGTCAGCTGCTGGAAAGCCTCAGACCTTCTGCCACCAGAAGTTTATTTTCCAGGGGGAGCACTTTTACTTGTAGCAAATGGAACAATTACTTTATCAAAAATCAGCAAATACAAAATCAATTTGGTGGCTAATTAAAATTAAATTGGTAGAGGGAAGAGCACAAAGGACAATGGTGATTAAACATAGGTGCTATGGTGGTGGGAGAACTACAGGGACTACATCTGAGGGATCAATGAAATACTGTAATGAACAACAGTGTAATAAAATAAGTAATTTTAGTAAAAAATAAAAACTTAAAAATTAAATTGGTGGTTAAAATGTATCTGAGTTTTTACAATAGGTAAGCTATGGAAACAACCCAAATGTATGATAACATATATCCACCAGAGTTTACAGAGTAGTTTCACTGGCATGAAAATCCTTTGTGCTCCCCCAACCCCCTGGCAATCACTGACAAATTTTATAGTTTTACCTTTTCCACAATGTCATATAGTTGGAATCATGTAGTATGTAACCTTTTCAGATTGGCTTCTTTCACTTCATAATCACATTTAAGGTTATTCCATGCCTTTACATGTCTTGATAGCTCCTCTCTTTTTATCATTGAATAATAGTCTTTTGTCTGTATAGGCCATGTTTATTCACCTCTTAAAGGACATCTTGGCTGATTCTAACTTTGGAAACTTAATGAGTTCACTATAAACATCCACACGCAGGATTATTGTGTAGATATAAGTTTTCAACTTCTTTCTATAAATACCAAGAAGTGTGATTATTAGATCGTATGGTAAGCATATTTAGCTTTGTGAGAAACTGCTATGCAGTTTTCCAAGGTGACTGTAGCATGTGCATTTCCAGCAACAAGGAATGAGAGTTTGTCACTCTGCATTCTTGTAGCACTTGGCATTGTCAGTGTTCTGGATTCTGACCCATCTGTAGAAGTGCAGAGATATCTCATTGCTCCACCTTGCATTTTCCTTATGACACACAAGGTGGAGCTCCTTATCATATGCTCATTTGCTATTTGTATATGTTCTTCCGTGTGGTGTCTATCAAAAGTGTTTGGTTCATTTTTTGATCAGGGTTTTTGTTTTCTTACTGTATTTAAGAATTCTTTCTATGTTGTATAACAGCCTTTATTAGATGTGTCTCTTGTAAATATGTTTCTCTAGTCTTTGCCTTGTTTTCATTCTTGGACTGTGTCTCTCACAAAACCGAAAATTTTAATTTTAATGAAGTTCAGTTTATCTAATTTTTTCTCTTACATATTAGGCCTTTGATGTAGCATCTGAAAAGTCATCAACATTTCATTTTGTCTTTATATTTTGCGTTTTATATTTAGGTATGTGAACTATTTTGCAAAGGTGAAGGATGTCCAGTTGCACCAGTTCCACCAGTTCCATTTGCTGAAAAGCTACCTTTGCTCTGCTGTATTTCTTTTGCTCTTTTGTCAAATATCAGATGATTATATTTATGAAAGTCTAATTCTGGGCACTCTTTTTTGTTTTCATGATCTATAGGCCTATCCTTTTATCAATACTTATATTGATTATTGTAGCTTTATAGTAAATCTTGCATGTGGGTAGTATCAATCCTCTAATTTTGCTATTCTTCCAAAAGGAATTTCATCTGGGAAGGAAACCAAAGTCAACAGCAATGTGAAACTGTAGGGTGATCTTGCCCCAACTTTTCAGCTGAACTCCAAGTGGGGGAACCCACATACAAGTCTGGACCTCCTGATATTAAAACACTCCTGCTCCTGTGTAAACCACATTCCAGCCTGAAAAATGGGGGAACTGTGCTAGCCACATTTTATAGCTCAGGGATGGAGCACAAGGATACAATGTGCCCATGGTCACACAGTAAGTCATGGGCAAAGTAGTACATGGAGGCTTGAGGCAAGTAGCATGAATCTCCTGCCTTATCCCTGCCCTGGTGACGTTAGGATTCTCCATCTTCCCTGGTCCCCAGGACCTGCATCCATGACCTCCTGTGTAAATGCCTTCTGCTGGCACTGTATAGACACAGTGAGTGTTTAGCCCATTGTGCCATCTGCAAGGACACCAGAGCAATGACAGCCTTCCTTCTGTGATATTCCCACAAGATGCATCACCTAGTCCTGGAATGAAGAAATGTAGGACAGAAACATATTAATCTGTAATTTTCAAAAATGTCAGGGCCATGAGAGTCAGGAAAGGCTGGACCCCTCTAGATAGAAGAAGAGATGACAACTGAATGCCAAGTATGATTTTGAAACAGATCCTTTTGCTATAAAGGACATTATTGGAATGCTAGAAAAGCTTAAACAGAGCCTGAAGACTAGATGGAATATGTCCACGATCATTTTCTCATTTTGATAATAGCTGCATTGTGGTGACAGAAAAGAATGTCCTTGTTTATAGGAATTACACACACAATGCATTAACTTATTTGGGATGATGGATTATCTATCTGCTTTCAATTTAATCTTAAATAATTCAGTGAAAAAAGATGTCTTTATACTGTCATTGCATTTTTTTTTTTTTAGTTTAAGGTTGCTTCAAAATAAGAAATTAAAAACAAAACTATAGCTATTGAGAGTCTAGCTTTCCCCAGGAGAGTTTAAGTGCCTCTACCTAGCCCAGGACACCTAGATGTTGCAGAGAGAACTCTTTAAGGCCTGCAGAGGTTCAAGTTTCATCTATCAGCACCCTGGAGGAAATGACCATGAAAACATAGGCTACATTTGCCTCAACAAAGGGCAATGGTTAGGAAATGCTGGAGGGCATTTTCTCCCAGCCTGGCATCTTCAAAAACCTGCTCTTTCCTGAGCCTGGGCTGCAAAGCTTCAAGGATGCTAAATTTAAGAGGACTGGCTAATGGGCAAACACAATTCCACTGTTATTATTGGGGAAAAAGATGCTTCTCTGTGATTCCAGTAAGATTCCTGGGAAATTCTATGATTGTCCCACAGCTTGAACCAAGCCTTGGGACTAGGGGAGAAGAGAGACTGCCTGCGCAGGCTGGGTCACATGTGGAGGGAGGGACATCAGCTTTACATAGTCCATGGGAGTGGAGCCCTGGACCAGACATTGGCTAAAAGACTGGCTAGGAGAGCAAGAGGAAGAAGTGGGTGAAATGTGGTCCCAGGGATGGGACTCTCCAAGTCTCTGAACCTACTTTTCTCCAGGCCATCTCCAGGCCACCCCCACAGCACAGGCTAGGGAGGTGAATGGGGCCGTTGCTTTTTGCTTTCCCTCTTCTTCCCACCCTCCTCCCCTGCTACAGTGACCTTTGCCTAGAGCAGAAATCAAGACTCGGAAGCCTGCAAGCCATAAAGACAAGTATGTCTTGTTTTTGATAAACAATAATTTCCATAATAAGTTGACAGATAGAGGTTTTTAATGCTTTGAATTTGCATGAAGTGGGACATACTTATAATCCAGCTTGCCCAAACCACACAGTTGTGAGACAAGATTTACTTTTTTTTACTTAGAGTAATCAGCTCCGGCAGATGAATATAGCAGGAGAATGTGACAATTTGTGGATTTAAAAATCAGAAACCTCTTCAAGATGTTTAAGCAGAGGTCCTTGTAATGTGTGGCCCATCTACATCAGAACCACCTGGTTGTTTATTTAAAATGCAAACTCCAGACTGACTGGTTGACTAAAAACTTCAGAGCTGAATCCAGGGATCTGCCTTTAATAATATCTGCTCAGAGCACAGGAATGGCAGACTAAGAATGGTAATCATGACGAATGCAGAAATATTCAGAGGTGCACTGTTGGGGGTGGAGGGAGCAAGGGGAAATGGGAGGTCGAAGGAGACATCCCTGAAGATCTGATTACAGGGAAGCAAGTAGGATGGTAGCATCCTGATTTCAAATATTGTGTGTGAATGCTGATCCATAAGGACACTATGAAAACGAAAGCTCCCTTCTCTTTTCTAAATAGGCTTTCCACTTTGCCCAGCCAGAGGAGACCTCTGAGCTGAGCTCTTAAGAAGGCTGTCCACTGCCTTCCAACCAGACAAGCATCACCAGCTGGAACTTGCAGAAGGCCCCACAGCACTATGTTGAGCATCACAACCATGGAGGGTGTGGTCAGTGTGTAGCCTTCTTAGGACATATATATATTAATTTTTTTTCCAGAGCATATTGTTGTTAATAAGTTCACATCTGTTTTATCACTAAAATAAACATAAAGGAACTTGAGTACATTTCTCACCAATCATTGTGGGTTGTTTTAAAGATTTATTTATGCATACAAGAACTGGGGTACAGGCCAGAGGTGTGTGGGGCAGGGGTGAGAAGATTCACCAGAGACAGAGTGGGGCACAGAACAGGCAGATCAACTGAAACACACTGCTGAGTGGAGCAGCAGGTGAGGCAGCAGGCGAGGTAGGAGAGTTCCGCTGAGCCATGTGGGTCACTCCCCGGCTGGGGATTGAACTCATGCTGCAGTGGCTGCAGATGCTTCATAGTGTGTTGCTTAACCTGATGCACCACTGGGGAGGCCCACCAATCATTGTTTTTAATATTCCTTGTGAAAAACAGAGTTACGCTTTATCTGAAAAGAGTAAATCGAACTGATCATAAATCCTCTCTTCTCTCTCCACACCTTGCTGTTTGTACTTGGAATGTGCACACACTGGACTGTAAAGTCTGCTCTAGACTTGCAGGAGCAACTTGCTGGGACAGCAGGAAAGGACCAAGTCCGCCCTTCCTTTCTTCAAGCCAGTGTGTTTGCTCTGGTTTGACAGAACCCCCAAGGTTGCCAAACTGTAGGCTGTGAATTTTTGCAGGGGAACTGAACATCAATAAGTGTTCCAGGAATAACCCATAAACAAAAGAGCAATGCCTCCCACGTATAAATGGCTCCATTTATCAAAAGGATGTCAATGGTGTGGTGACAGATTAATGCAAACTCTTTTGAAAGCATACCTATTCACAGTGGCTTTTTAGAACTGTTTTCTGGGAACTCAAAACACTATCAGCTTGTGTATATAATATTTCCTTGATGTTTAGAAAGAAATCCTTGGTAGTCAAAGTCATGATAACCAAGAACACATCGAGGAGTGGGTTCTGGATGAGGACTGGAGAGGGACAACCCCATGAGGGAATCTGGAGCTGAGGGATTGAGCTTGACTGTAGTGATGGTTACATTACTCAAAGTATCAGTCAAAAGTCACAGCACTGTACAGAGAAAGAGAGAATTCTACTTTAGTCATATTTAAAATAATACATTTTACCCCTTTAAGCTTCCTCCCCCACTCCCTTCTTCCTCCTCCTTGTTTTCTCTGTAACCATTAAGTCCTTTCACTGAGTCCATGATTAATACCACTGTATTTTGCCCATGTATGTTTTTTGGTTATTTATATTCTGCAGACGAATTAGACCATCCAATATTTGGAAGTATTGGCAAAAGTGGTTTGGTAGAGGGTAAGTAGAACATGTACACATGTGGAAGAGCAAAGATGTAACCCCAAAATTAATTTTTTTAATTTTAAATAAAATAATACATTTTAATGAGTTAACACATTTTACTAAATTGAAAAATATATTTTTAAAAAATAAATTCTCAAATTAAAAAACTCTGGAATAATGGGAGAAATATGATTTATACAGACCTAATATTTATGAGTCCCAAGCTGTAATTAACTGAATTATGCCATCTCCATGACATCAAGTGCTTTTGGAAGGCATTAAACCCACTGGTGCAACAGACCCATACTTGACCTCAATTTTTATTTTATATAAAAATATCTACCCCTAAGGCCATAATGGGTAGCGACCTGGCACCACACCCTGACACCCTTTTGTGGAACCCACCTACCAGTGATTACCCTAATCGTCCGTGAGTTCCAGGCATGGGAACCACAGTACCAAGTTGATCCTAACCATCAGGGTAGTCTCACATAGACATATAATCCAATCAAAAACAGTAAGCAAAAAATATTTATGAGAGGAAAAGATTTTTCCTTCTTGTATATGAATTCAGTTGAGACTTGTTTTTTTCTACTTTCCGGGAATGAGTAAGATAGATAGCCCAGCAGACGCAACCTTGGGACCACGTATGGAGCAGATGCCAGGAAATGGAACAGAGAAACGCAATGAGAGAAACTAAATCCTAGTCAAGTTATCCATGCCCTTGAGCAAGTCTGGCCTGAGACTGAATTCAGTATGCTGAATATCTTGAGGAGAGGTCAAGGTGAAGCAGATGGGGTTCCTGTCCTCAGGAGTGGTATGGTGGTATAGTGAAGATCCATGCTCAATACAAAGCAAGACAGGGAGTAACAGTGACAGAAGGTACCTGGAATGCCTGGCATGAAAAGACCAGCAAACAAGAGCAGAAAGCCCTTCTTGGATTTGACTCACAGAGTGTGTGCATCAGCAATGAAAAAGGAATAGAGGAGGAAGCATGAATTGGGGAGGGTAACTCCTCCTTCCCTCTTGACTTGGCTACCTGGCAGGAATGGCATTGGTTCTACTTCTCCAGACTAGCAGCCCCTATAAGTGACTAAGCTCTCTGACTCAGGCCCAGCCACCTTCACCCTCACAGACAGGGGCCTAAACCCTGGCAGTGTTCATTGAGGCCAACCAGCATCAGCTGTGTTTACGCCCTGAGTCCAAGCTCCACCCACTCCAAACCCAGAGGCCTGCCCATTTCTGCCAAAGTTATTTCAGCTCTTACACAGACCAAGATATATTCTCCAAACATTTCTTAATAAAAGAAGAATCCAAATAACCTTGCTATGCACCCTCTGCATATAGGTGGCTAATAGATGTTGACATTATCTCCTGGACAGCCTGTTCCGTCTCCTTTCCCCACTCAAGCTGGAAATGTTCCTAATACTTTAGAGGAGGTTCACGGCAGGGCAGAAAGAAGACATGGCAATGGACTTCTCCTGGATTTTGTTTTCCAAAATCCCAAGTCCAAGTAAGGGGCATGAGATAGAAGGCTCAGACAAGTACAGGGAGCAGGAACAACGTTCAAATTAGGCAGACTACCCACTGGATGGAAGGAGGGGAGATGCTGAGATTCCAAGTCAGAGAGGCTCTGGTTCCCCTGCCCAGGGAAAATGTGACCCCTGGGTAACCCACCCTGAGAGGTGACTCCATGGAGATCCTAGGCCCCCCCCAGAGCACAGCACAGAGAGACATCAGGCTGTCAGATCCAGTAGGAACCACCTGTAGTCAGAGGCCTCTTTTGCACTTAGTCTTGCCTGAACCCTTCAGATGGCTCTGGAGAAGCGCCAAGGAAAGGGCTGGAATCAAAACTCTTCTTTTGAATCAGAAGTGGAATATCGCTCAGTCCAGGGAGGCAGTTCTAAAACCAAACGAGATTGACTTATGAAAAGTAAATTTAAAAAAAGTCTTTCTTGTGGAGGCTTCCTGTGGCCCAAGACTCATGCTGTCTCCATTCTCTGCCTTCATCTCCATCCATCTTGTGTTTTGAGGATGGCACATTCATACAACCCGGTGGTCTGACAGCGAGGTCCCTGCTCTGCCCCAGGAAGTCTCTTCCTCCCTGATACCTGGAAGATGGAACTGGCCCCAGGGATACCCTGAAGTATAAAATTGAGAGTTGCCTTCCATGTCTCTGCTCACCTCAGCTCTTAGACCAGCAATCTCCTCTCATCAGAATCCCAGAGAAGCACTGTACTCCTCAGTGACACTCCCTCCTACAGGACAGCCAGCCTTCCCATGGCCTCTCACTTCCACAAACCCCACAGAGATTGTCCCCAGAAGGTGACTAAAGATTCACTCCTATCATGAATTTTGATCATTTTTTCTTTATGACCAACGTCACACATTTATTAGTGAACCATCACCAACATTCTCCTAGAGCAGGAGATTCTTCATTGCCTCTGAGAGAAACAGTCACCCTTCTCTAATCTAAAAACAGACTCTGGAGTTGACTGTTGTTTACATGATGTGCCTTTTCCTCCACCCAGGCATACAGCCAAGAAAAGCGAGTGAGGCTACATGGAGCTGCCTCTAAGCACCAGGTAGCTGTCAGAATGTCCCACACGCACAGCTGCAGGAAAACTGAAGGACACAGGGACATGGGGCAGCAGTAGGCCTCCACTCTCCACTGATATCCTGACCTGCGACTCGAGAGTTTCGTGAGGCCAAAGTAGAAAGGAAGCAGAGCCAGAGAGACGATGGGCACCCTGGGAGGACTTATCATCCTGGGTCCCATTCCTCCGCACTGCCGACCTCCAGCAGGTAGACATGAGGTGCTGGGACAGATGGCACTGACATTCTGAGCAGTGAAAATTGCTGCTGAGTTGAAGGATGTGGGGATCTCGTGGAGGGACAGGAAGACAATTTTTATGCTCATCCCTCAACCAAACAGAAAGTGCTGAGATAGAGCATCATAGACGTTACCTGACATGACCCTGCTCCTGACACTCCAGGTAAGTGGGTGCTGATGCCACACAGCCCTGGCTATTGTCAGAGCTTTCCCATGTGTCACCCCATTTACCACCATGACCCTGGAGTTAAGTGACCAGCGACTAATGTCCAATAGGTGCCTGATTCTACACCATCGCTCTGTTTGCTCAGACATCCTTCCAGGTCAGCCAGGGGCTGTCACGCGAAGTGTTTAATTTGATGTAAAGTCACAAATTTAGACCTGAGGACAGTTAATTTAACAATTAGTGAAGTGACACTAAAATACCCATGATTAAAAACAGCCAAATTATCATTGATATTTTTTAAAAAGTCATCCACCACAGTATCTCTTTTCCACATTGACATATTTTTCTGATAAATAACCCAGCCTATGGTCTACTGACTCCTCCAAAAGGGTAAGTGGTCTTGAGGAGTAGGCCCTGTGACCAAGCCACACCATCTGCTGTTCCTCATCCCTGTTCCAGGCCAACAGATACCCACTTGCATTGACAAAGAACCCATGGGTCCTCAAGTTTGGTTCCAGTCAGCATCCCCTGGAGATTCTTAGCCCAGTGCTCAGGTCACACCCAGGCTATTAAGGCCACCACCAAGGAAGAAAAAGCCCAGTCTGTGTGTCCTGAAAATCTGGAGTCATTCCAACAAACAATGGGATCTTAGGGCCCCAGGCTTTTTTCCTGCTGGAAGAACCCCCAGGCATCTTCCCGGTTGACTCTCTGTATACTGCACCCTTTCCAAATTCCCCAGTGTCCTCTGTCCCAGTGAACCTATGAGCATAGCAGAATGGCTAATGTCATTTGCAGTGGTTTCTTAGGTAACAATTTTAACTGAAAACCAATGATGTGTTTTTCAGTTAATTACTTACTGTAATTTCAGTGACTCTTGCACTAAAACCCCACCCTGGACCTAAGTGTCAATGGGACATTGAAACTGCCCCAGTCACCTGTGAAAATAAGACTCAAGGGTAAAAGTTGACCAAGAAGCCAGAACTCCATGGTGGCCCTCCTGCTTCTTTCTCATCCTGCCAACCCTATCACACCACATTTCTCCCAGAGAAAAGCCCAATAACCAGGAAACAAATGTACCAGGAAACAAATGGAACAGGAGACACACACATAAAAAGGTAAATTCAGAACATGAAAGCTTTAGCTCACTGGAGTAATATTTACCTGTTACTCATGCTACTATGCTAACTACAAAAAACATGAAACAGATAAGCAAAACATACAGTAGTTTTGTTTATCTTTGAAAGTTAAGGACTTTCCAGCACTTGTATTGGTTTATTGAAGTCTTAAAAACTTGCAGGAGAAAGTTGTGAGCCAATGCCTCTTTTACCTTTTTATAGAAAGAAGCAATACACAAAGTGGGGGTCTCCTGACATGTTTCTAATGTTGATCTCTTGCCTTTCTCTTCCTTTGTCCCTTTTCCAATATCTTCAGAGGAGTCTTGAAGGAAATAAAGAAATATGCACACATAGACACAAACGCAGATATAGGCAGATGTGTGGGGGGGGGTTGTTTGATTGTGAGTTATGTGTGTGCTTTTGCATGTGTGTATATGTTTAGAGAGAGAGGTTTGCTAAGGTCATTTGATTGCTTCCCTAGCATGTGAACTTCCTGATTCCTGTATCTCTCAGAGTCCAGCTAAATAACCAACCAACAAGCAGGCCACAGTGTATTCTATGTATTTCAGTACATTCCTTCATTTCAGAAACCCATGGTTATCAAAAGAGAAAGTCCAGAATCTGCTGGATAAGCAAAGAGAGGAGTAGTTTGCCAAAATAAGCCAAAGGGCCCTTCAGTCATCTCTCTGGAGCTGCACAAATCCTGTAGTGAAGTGGGAACAGCCATGGTAGAAAATAAAAATTCTAAGTTATACTTCCTATGGGGAAGCTGGCAGTTTCCATCTTATCTACATTTCATGTGCCCAAATTCAATTATTTGTGTTCATCAAAATTTTAAAAAGAAAGTTCCTAAAATAAACCATATCAACAAAGCTGCGAATGGTGTCAAAACTCCACCCAGCAAATTCATGACCCCAGGATAGTTTGAAACACAAATGCTGTGATTTCCTTGACCTGATGCAGCACACTGCTTATCATGGAGAAGCTACTTGGCTGCACTGTAACTCCAGTGTTTCCAGATGTGTAATTTGGGGGCCACAGCCCATAGACAACATCTTTGTCTAGTTCTCAGCTGGGAGATAGTGTGTGTGTGGTGGTCCACAGCATGGAGCATGGAAGTGTCAAGCATGGCAGCCCTTATGAAAGGTTTGAAACATTAGTCTTATGGTCATGGGTAAGGGGAAGACACAGTTACCTTCCTCTAATCTGGTTCAACTCTGCTCCACAGATGACAGCAGTCTCCTAAGCCTTGTTCAGAGCAGGCTCCTAGCTAAGGTCCAAGTGCCAACTTTTTCATTTCTTCATAGTCCTGTTTGCCCTTCTCTAGGAGACATCTTGCACTGGAGTAAGGGCAATGATTGGAGACAATATAACCACTACCAGGATGACAGAAAGTTTATTGTCTTCCTCTGACCCCCACATTTTCAGTGATGCAGTTCAAAATCACCATGCCTAGATCCATCTTAGTGAAAACAAATACATTCCACAAAAGGCCAAATTGCACAAGGCAGATGGCATAAGGCCAGTTTATTCTATGTATTTCAGTACATTCTTTCATTTAAGAAACTCATGGTTATTAAAAGAAAAAGTCCTCAGAAAGGCCTGGAGCCCTTAATTGAATATACAGGACATTGGTGTTAGTAAGGAAGAGAACAAGGTCCTATGCAAGTAAATATAATATTAGAACAATATAGAAAACACCATGAGTGAGTCCTTGAGAAACATGGACAAGGGCAAAAGGGAGGGTTCAGGAAAGAAGGGAGAAGACACTCCCACCCATGCAGGGGAAGTAGCCAGACTAAAACAATACTTAGGAAGACATTCATGTATGAAAGGTGGACATTGAGGTGTTGTGTCATTTCAAGAACATCACTAAGCAATCCATTGCATTTAACTACAGACAGTCTCATCTGAAGAAAAACAAGTCCCAGGGTAGCCATCAATGAATTCAATGTCTAAATAGTAAAGGAAATACCAGCAATTGTTTCAGATGAGACACAACAGATAGTTCTTACTAAAAATTCTATAAGGACTCAAAGAAAAACTCAAACTTAATGAAAAATGCTCAAAGCAGCATTACTCATAACAGCCAAAATGTAGAAATAACTTAAATATCCATCAATGGATTAATAGAGACACAGAAATATATATTCATGCAATGGAATATAACCCAGCCTTGAAAAATAGTGAAGCACTAACAGAGACTACAGTATGGACTGACCTTGAAAACATTATTCTAAGAGAAAGAAGACAATCACAAAGCACACATTGCATGATTCCATTTATATGAAATGTCCAGAATGGGCAAATCCATACAGACAGAAAGCAGATTACTAGTTGCCGGGTGATAAGTAGAGATGAGCATACATTGGCTAATGGGCATTGGCTTTGTTTGGGGGACAATGAAGATGTTCTCACTGGTAATGGTTATAATATACAACATTGTGGAGGTACAAAAACCCATTGAATTCTACACTTTAAAATGGTGAATTGTGTGTTGGCCAAATTTCACCTCAAAAAACTCTAGATGGCATTGACTTTTAGAGGTAAACAATATAGTGTAGATAGGTGCTGATTTTTAATGATGCGCACCTAAAACATATATAGCCTATGCAATTTACTTTGGCTGCTTTTTAAAAAAAAAACTATCTTTTAAAACAAATCTGCAGTACAATGTGTAGCCATGACTCTTTGATTAGACAGATGTGGGTGAGGTCAGAAAATGAATGAAACACCAGCTGGGATGAGAGAGAAAATGTTTTGAATCAGCTCAGGAAGCTAGTGGGTCCAGTAAGAATTACTGATAAGTCATTAACCTGTTTTTTAAATTTTTCACAGAAAGATTCTCAAATCAAACATAGGCAAGTATTGCCAGTTTCCATGACAGATCCTTCCAGGAGTAGGGAGCAGAGGGATAGAAAGGACTTGAAATGGTTCTTCACTTTTCACCACTGGTGAGTTCTGTGTGGCAGGACCCATCCTAGCAAGTGGCCTCTCCCACAGCCCTTGTTTTTGTGACTCCCATAAGGAAAAGAGAGAAAATCCTACTCAATCATCATAACCTGTCCTTACAAGAGCATAAAGGCAAGTGATTGCTTATTTTGAACACCTGCGCAAACTACTGCTGCAGCAACTCAGAAAATCTGATGAGGTGGTTATGGAAAATATGTCATGCATGAATATCCATTTTTAAAACACACTTATGTCACACTTTACATAAAGGTCAAAATTAATGTTATGTTGAAAATATTTTTCAAAATGCAATTATCTTGACTCATGAAGCGAACCATTTCCTATTAGGTTTACAATCTTGGGTTTAAGCTGCACACATTTCACCAGAAGGCCCTCACCGATCAAATTGAAAGCTGAATTAAAGCAATATCATAGGACCTTGTATCCCTCCAGCTGGCTTCCTTGTCCACAATCATCTCATCCAGATCACATCTCCTCCTCCAGGGAGAAACAAAAGTACCTTGTTCAGGAGCATCCCATAGTCAGATCACCTTATGGTCTTGTTCTCTCAAGCAGAGATGTGTCCTTTCCCTGCTGGGTGTCATCTGCATCTGGAAGCCCCTTACTGGGGAAGCACAGGCCGCCACTCACTGCAGCGCAGCCATGGCATCACTCCCCACAGCTGGGGGCATGGCGAGGGGCAGTGCTCCCCGCTGAGACAGCTGTCTTACATCCTCCATGTGGGGCACTCACCCTGCCCAGTAGCTCCTCTGTGGTGTCTGGAAGATGGACATCCCATTTAAAAGAGACCCAGTATATTAGTTCTAGCTATGCCACATAATAAACACCAGGAAATTAAGAGCCTTAAAGAAATACCTGTGTATTTTCATATTTTTGTAGCTCAGAAGTCCCTGCAGAAGTGGCTGGGTCCTCTACTTCGTGACTTCTAGGCCAATATTAAATGTAGACTCCGCTATGTTTTGTCAGGAGTGTCTAGGCAAACACACTTCTGGGCTCATTCAGGTTGTTGGCAGAGAGAGCACAGTGGACCACAGTGGAGGACTATGGGTGCTCTGTGGTGAGAGAACTACGGTAACTGCACCTAAGGGGAATAATCCTATACTGTGATAAAATCCAAAAAGATAAAAAATATAATTGTATACCATTAACTAAAAATTAAACAAATAAATATTAGTAAAAGTAAATAAATAAACAACTGGAAAAACCTGAACTTTTCAAAAAATTCTAGGGACTCCAAAAGTTCCAACAGTCCACGTGAATTGCAAAGGAAAGAAGTCTGTTTCCAGGGAAAGGTCAGAGAGGTCAGGCTCTCTCCTGCTCCTCCACTTCTTCCCCTCCAGGGATTAGCCAAGGTATGGTCAAGGGAACACCTTCCTCACCCTCCCCTTGGGTGCGTCTTGGGTGACCAACCACATACTACCTACAGCCTGCAACCAATGGACTTCCCATGCTGCCTACTAGCAGGGCAACCTGGATGCTCTCTGCTGACTCACTCAAATGTCCCCACCCTGAAAGACACTTCCTTTGCTTTCATAGTAAAGAACCCATCCCATTCTATAATCTTGCGACACTTTCCATTGTGTCTTAGAACATAATGCTTTCTGACCTTTTCTCTCAAAGTGTGCTTTTACTTTGCCCCTCCCACATGCCATGCTTACATTTCTTGAGCACTTTGTCTGCATTTACCATTTAATCCTTGTAAGATTCTTTGAATAAGAGATCAACAGTCACCAGTATTTGCTAGTGTATTTGATTCCTCACCCCTACATCTGTGTGACCTTGGGACGCTGATCTCGCTAAACCACAGCTCGGGGACCAGTGACCTGGGGTGAGGAGCATCCCTACCTCATGGCGTCCATATAAGCAGTAAATTAAAGGATTCAAGTGAAGCCTGACACAGTGCCTGGAATCAATGCCCTGAGGCCAATATTTGCCTAGTAAGTGGCAGACACAATGTTGGTACATCAAAGTTATCCACATCTTAACCCCCAGAACCTATGAAAAAATATGCTGTATTATACTGCATGGCAACTTTTGCAGTTGTGCTTAAATTCAGGATTTTGAGATAGGGAGATTATCCTGCACTATCCAGGTGGCTCCAATGTAGTCACAGTGCTCCTTATGACAGCCAGCCCAGAGCATACATGAAGGTCTGAGATTTAGACCTGCCACATGGGACAAGGTCCCTAGGGGAAGCCTTGGTGTTGTCAGGTAACCAGGAATCTGTGGCTGTATAATCAATAACTTGATGCCAGCAGAAGGCCAGGCCCAGAACATGGGGCTCCAAGTTCCTCCCTTAGCATGAGAACACCATATACAAATGTGAAGGCCCAACTTTTCAGAGCTCTGAGCATGGCCTTGAAAATAGGAAGTGCTCGCTCCCTCAGCTCCTACTCACCTTCAGGGTGCACTGGAAAGCCTATTTCAACATAGCCTGGATGGCTCCGTAACCTGCCCTCCCAAAAGCACACAGGCCCATGTCAAAGCGGTGAAATTAGATCAACTAGACCATGGGAAAGCTGCCCAGTGCCTTGGATCCGGGAACCTGGAGATGTCAGTTCAAATCCCAAGTGTGTCACTGACCCCCATGGCACACACATAAGAGTCACTGATGCCTCTGAGACTATTTCCCCTCCTGTGAAGGGTGGCCTGCAGTCTTCGGTAAAATTATTAAATTCACCTCAGCAAACATCTCTTAAGTACTGGTGCTTGAGGACAACAAGAAAACAGAAAAATAATGACCAGGCAATGTGGTCACCTCGCTAGTGGGCAGTGGGGTGGGTGGGATAGTGCTGACCTCTATCAAGGGGACTGGCATCCATTACATCTCAGAGAAAGGAAGAAGGTGGAAGGATGCCCACAAGCATTTACCAAATAAATATAACATCTAAGTTGAGGAAGCAGAAATGAAAACTAGAAAACAAACCCACTTAAGTGACTTTGGAGAGGCTGGGAGTCTGTTTGAGACTGACTTAGTCTCCAGAGGCACCTTACAGGGTTCAGGGTTCATCAGGAACCTTCCAAACTGGATGGTTCCTCGTATTACTCAAGGAAAACACCCTGTTCTACAAATGAATTAAGCTACTTGCAAATCAAAGGAAAGTCCTACCACAACACCAACACTGTCACATGTCCGTGGGTGCTTTTCCACGGGTAAGATACTCCAGAGTACAGAGGAACTGCAGAGACAGCAGCGAATGTCTACAAGATTGAGTCAGAGTCTGGACTTCAACCCTGTGCTTTGTGTGGGAGCCACACAATGGTCCAGAATCCAGATGGCCAGACAGATCTGCCATGTCTTCCCAAAACTATAAAAGAACATTCAGTCTGCACTTCTGTTTGCTGGCTGAGTAAATCTCAGAAAGTGTACATGAAAAACAAGGTCAGTTGTTCCAGGCCCCCATTGCCCTGGAATCCGATGCTTTTAGTTCATGTCAAAACTTTAACAAGATGAACAGTCCTGAAACTGTCAGGTAGACTAGCTCTGCAATGTCAGATTGACTGAGAAAGAGAAGGCTGGCTTTCCCTCTCTGATTCCTAAAACTCAAGTAACATAAAAGGGCAATCAACCAAAAAGCAAAGTAAGTTGTGAGATTCCATCTTGAGAGAAGACCAGCCAGTAATAAATCAGGGAAGCAGAAAGTGGAAGACAGTGCTGATGTTTAATAGCCCCAGGGATGTTAAAGTGGAAGGTTAAGTGGATCAGAAAAGATTGCACACAACACCATTTGGAAAGTTGTAGCAAATGGTGGTCAAATGCAGGATGGGGTATCACATGCCAGGTCAGTCCCAGCTCTTCCCTGCAAATGTGTACCAGTTTCTTTATCTTGGGCCCACTGACCAAATAAAATGAGAAAACTCATGTAAAATGTAGTACAGCATCTGCCTCTTAAGTGGTAGTGATTACTCTCCATCAGCACATTTCTCACTATTGAGGCAATAAAACATTGATGTAGTCAATAAAAATTCCTGGTATACTGAGCCCTGCTTAGATTATAGAAAACTATCACATTTTATTTGAACTGACTAATTAAGGCAATCATGATGAGTCCTTTGAAATTAGGAGGCCTTTGGGGATGTATTTACATTGCAGCACATTGGACATATTTTTATCCCCTTTAGCATATTTCCAACTATGGGTATTTCCGTTTTGGAAGCGTGATGGTGACTACACCTGAAGGGAGACATACTATACTATATACCTATACTATCAAAACACTGGCAAGGATGTAAAGCATTCTTACATCAATAAAATTAAAATTGAAAGATATGAAAGAATAGGCTAACCTACAAATTAGGAAAGGAAGTTACCCTCATCTTGACAATCAAGATAGGTTTTATGGCTTGAAGCACATGGGTTACAGTGCTATGGAAGTGACCAGAAAGAGGGAGAGTAACTCATGTCCAGAATCTTATGACTGGGAAATAAGCTAGGTTTGAACTGGAGCATCAGAAACTTGGACTAAATGTAAAGTCCCCTTGAAGTCTTTTTTAGAAAGAGTAAAGCTAATATTTAAAAAAAAATAAAATTTGTCTCCATGGATGGAGCTAGAAGGGATTATGATAGTGAAATAAATCAGAAGGAAAAAGAAAAATATCGGATGGTTTCACTTATAGGAGGACTATAAGGGAACCAAATAAGGGATAAGGAGGGGAAATTAAAAAATAGCAGGCAACTATAAATCAGAGACAATCTGAGAGGGAGAGAGGGGAGATCGAAACAGGGGAGGGAAGAGCACTAGGGACTATGGTGATGGTGCACAGATGAATTTATTTATTTATTTATTTATTTATTTATGCAAGAACTGGGGTACAGGCCAGAGGCATGGCGGTGAAAGGATTCACCAGAAACAGGGGAGAATAGAACAGGCAGATCTATTGAAATACACTGCTGAAGGGAGCAGCGGGCAAGATAGGAGAGGTCTGCTGCACCATGTGGGTCACCTCCTTTGCTGGGGATTGAACTCATGTTGCAAACAGTGCCTGCAAACACTGTGTGGCACTCAACTCCTTGCACCACCAGAGAGGCCCCTTTGTCTGACTTCTGTTTGGTATTTCTATCTTCCACATATAAGTGACACCTTCTGGCATTTCTAGTTATCCTTCTGGATCAACTCTCCTAGCATAATCCCTCTATTCCCATTCATGTTTCTACAAATAGCATGATTTTCTTTTTGATAGCTGAGTAGTATTCCATTATATATACACCACATCTTCTTGATCCATTCATCTGTTTTGGGGCATTTAGTTTGTTTCCATATCTTGGCTATTGTAAACAGTCCTGCATAAACATATGAGTACAGGTTTCCTTTAAAATTAGTGTTTCTGTATTTTGGGCATAGAGACCTAAGAGCAAAATTGCTGGGTTGTATGGCCAATCTAGCACATTTTTTTCTTTTGTTTTCAAAGAAATTTGCCTCTGCAACTGTGGCATTTCATTGACATTAAAATGCCATTGAAACATAAAATTTTTCATTTAATGTACTACTTAAAAGGAAAATCCACTGCTTAGAAAGCTACTACATGCTATCAGCTGTAAAGGTCTATTATAAGCGTGTAAATACAAAAGTCTGTCCTTAAAATGTGTCTTAGAATTATTAGGGGGAAAATGATATTTAACCTTTGCACAGATTTCCTAGAAAAAAAAAAAAACCGCAACAGAGATAGAGAGGCCATTCACATCACATTGCCTCCTGTCAAGCTCTGGAGATTCCTGACCCTATAAAATAGTACCACATAGGGCAATGCTATGTTTTTTACACAAGGTCACCACCCCAAGCCAAATGTCCTCGAACCCTTTGGCTAGCCCTGGAAGAAGGATGACACTGTCAATAGTGTTCAGCCACTAAGAGCGTTTGAATGACTCTGAAGCACTCATGCCTTTCTTCTGGGTGAGTCTGAACATGTGGCTATTTGAAGCAGTGTGAAATGTTCCAGATGAGATCTATGAGTAGTTGTCTAGTTTTATGCTCCTCAGCTACTCTGAAACTTTCCCTGTGCCACCAGCTCACCCCTTTCTTTTGTGTGCTCACCCCTTTCTTGTGTGTGTGTCTCTGTGCATGTATGTGTGTACACACGTGCACACATAAGGATGTAGGTCCAAGGTTAGTCCATAGCCCCGCCCCAGAAACCTGTAGGTTCTCTGGGTGACTAAGCCACAATATGTAAAATGTGAGTCACTCAGTGTTCAAAGTTTCTGCCATATACAGAAAACCATCTTCAGTGTAACAGAAGAGTGAAGCCAACATTCAGACAGAACAAAAAGGTCCATGGAGAAAGAGAGCCAAGGAAATTTCTGTCTCTGCTTCCAGCTCCATACCATTTACTTTGAAGCATAGCCACATGCCTGCACTCAGCTATTCAGGCATAGATACTATGATGTCTTCCACCCCTTGCCACACAAATATTTAAGGCACATATCAACTGTGTCTCTCCCTGAGCAGTTTATAGAGCTTTTTTTGGTAGCTAGTATATAGTATTTTTAATTTTTTAAGTTTTTTACATTATTTTTCATTTGTGAACAGTGTATATTTCTCATCCTGGTGGAATTTGCATAACCAATTCATCCATACAGTTTATAGAGCTTTGATGAAGCTGGGAGGACATCTGGAAACTGAAGGTCAGAGAGGGGATTGTGGCTCCCCACAATCACACAGGAGGCTCTATATTCCTGTCCCATTTTGGGGGCGTATATATACACACTGGTGTTCATGGAAGGGAGCAGGTGAGGACATGCTGAATGGAAGGAAAGAACCTTCCAGAATTACTCAATCCTTAAACTTAATGTGCCATATGCAGAATTTTGAAGACAAATCCACTAGTATTCAGTTCCTTGGACTCGGGTACTCTTTCTTTTTCTCTTCTGTAACCCCAGTGTCTAGAACAGTACTGAGCACATGACAGACATCTGTTAGGTATTTACTGAATCATGAAGGAAGGGAAGCAGCCATTTCTAAAACTGTGAGGAGGCATCTGCCTGCAGTGGGTAATGAATGAAGACTCAAGAGAAGCAAGTAGGGCACAGGTTCCATTTCTGCTACCTACTGGACCCATTGCATTATGGGTAGAATAACCTCCTCCATGAGCTACTTTTAATCTCAGTTGGAGCCATTCCTGTAAAAGCCATTTGTAAACAATAATGCTGTACAAAGAAGTTGAGGAGGCCATCAGCTGTAGGAATACATGGGAAAGGCATGAGAGGTATTTCAAGAACTGGAAACAAAATAAAGGGTACGAAACAGATTTCGATTTAAGAAAAGTTTAGGACAAGACAAGACTCTCTATTTAGAAAGGGTCTTGAGAAGCTGAGCCCTGGATGTAAGCCAATCAGGTCCATGTCCATGCAACCAGGTGCCGCACCTGCCCATGCCACTCCCCAGCTGTGTTCCTACCCCCAGCCCAAGGGGCACCTCGCTGGGGGTATGACATCCCACCGCAAGGGAACTTGTGTGTTTTAATCAAATAAATAGATGTGACCCAGGCAGATGACATGCCTTTCAGTAGGCAACAGAAAGCTCATCGCTCACCTCTCCCAGATGTGGCAGAGTAAATGCCAACATGGGTTGATAAGGCTGAGTGTCTGTCACTGTCCCATTGGGAAACACACAATGTGTTTTATGTGATTTCTTTCTACCTGGTTCCTTATACAAAGAAGAGGGTTAAATGGGCTCCATGGTCTGGAGTTGTTTTTTGTTTTCTTTTTAAGATTCATTTATTTATGCATAGAAGAACTGGGTTACAGGCCAGAGATATGGGGGAGGGAGTGAGAGGATTCACCAGAGACAGAGGGGGGAGCAGAACAGGCAGATCTACTGAAATACACTGCTGAGGGGAGCAGCGGGTGAGACAAGAGAGGTCTGCTGTGCCATGTGGGTCCCCTCCCTGTCTGGAGATCCACCTCTGGCTGTGGGGAACTTTAGTGCTGCACCTTAACCCCTTGCACCACCAAATAGACCCTGGTCTGAAGTTTTTAACAACAGAACTAGGTTTTCAAACAGAACCCTCTGTATATAAGTGTCAACATAGCTTATCTATTCTAACTATATACATAGAAATTGTAAATGGGACAGGTCCTATATAAACAGTGAATGCTCCAGCTCTAGCTGAGGTCTGGCTGGAGGACAAGCCACACTCTCCCCCGCCCACCCTCAGCCCATCCTCTTCAATGTCTCCTTCAACATTCTGCAAACAGTGGAACCCAGGGAGCACATCTGAGGTGCCTGAACAAGAGGGTCTGCCCATGGTACTTCCTGCTGCAGGAAATCTGGGCATGTGGAAACTAGCCAGCAGCGCCCCCACATGCCACTCTGTCCTCTCTCTCTGTCCATATGTTGCAGTCCTCTATTTCTTTGGAAATGTCTCCTTTACTGTTTGAACAAGTTTGCAACTTAATAATAGAACTCTCTTCAGAAATCCTGTGAGCTGTGCAGAATTCCTGGCTCACATGGCTGTGTAGATATGCGCTGGGTTTCCCCTTGTGAAATCGCACATGGTACAGCCTAGGTGCCCCGAGCAAACCATTGCCCTGCCCAGAAACAATGCCAGCCATCTGAAAATACACTTGACCGTGAGTACTTCCCAGACACAGGACATTTTGAAGGTGCATTAGGTACCTGTTAGACATCCCACAGTTCTGTTTTGGAACAGGTATGCCTCTCAGTTGGGTGGGGGGTGGAATAGGTGGATGGGAATTTTATTATTATTTTATTTTATTGTTATTATTATTATTATTGCTGCTGCTGCTGCATCCACTTAGTTTTTGTACCTGGTGTTGGCTTGTTTTCCCAAGAATCAAAATAAAGTAATTAATCAGCTCAACCTCAGGGCCTGTCCTCAGGGTTGGCCATCAACCTGTCACTGTGACAGGTGAGAAGGATGGGCAATATTTAGAAATATATGACCAGTTGCTTTCTAGAGAAAGGGCCATGATCATTTCTTTACTCTGCCTTCATGGCCAAAAATAGATGTGACCCAGGCAGATGACATGCCCTTCAGTAGGCAACAGAAAGCTCATCGCTCTCCTCTCCCAGATGTGGCAGAGTCAGAACTAGAAGGAACTTGCTAAGACATCTGGAAACTGAGCCTCAGATAGGGGGGAATGAGAGGGGCATCACACAGCTGCCTGAGACAAGACAGAAACAAGCCAGGACTACTGAAATCTGATTCGGACCTCTCGTAGCACCTCTGTGCTGCTGGGAGACAAGTTAACTAATAAAAATCAGGATGACTGGGAAGCCCTGGGCCATGCTGGCAGGGGGTGTGACCAGGATTCTGACAGATTGGATTCTATTGCCCCATGGCCCAGAGGTAACTTAAAATGGTTTGTGTTCTTAATGAAAAACCTCAGTTATTGAAGAGCCATGATTATCTTTATGTGTTTCACAAAACTATAGATGGAAATAAGATTTTAAAAAATGCCCCCAAAATAAATTGCCTTAGTGTTTACTGTTTTTTTAAGATTTATTTATTTACGCATACAAGAACTGGGGTAGAGGCCAAACGTGCAGGGAGTGAGAGGATTCACCAGAGACAGAGTGGAGAGTAGAATGGGTGAATCTACTGAAATACACTGCTGACTAGAGCAGCAGGTGAGACAGGAGAGGTCTGCAGTGCCATCTCAGTCACCTCCCTGGCTGGAGACTGAACTCGTGCTGCAGTGGTTCAGATAGCTTCATAGTGCTGAGACTTAGCTCCTTGCACCACTAGGAAGGCCCAGTGTTTACTGTTTTGAGCCAAAAACTTTCCAGAAAGATTGACATGAGATGATGGGAATGAGTATTCCACAGAACTGAGGATGTGCATACCCTGGAGAACAATACACAGTAAATGGTTTAATTCATGACAATGAAAGACTACTGACAAGTTCTGTGCTCAGATTGAGGCCTCTCCTCACCATAGGGTATGCTCTAGGTGACTGGAGCAAACACATCAGGAGTGGCTGGAGTCAGATCTAGAGGGCAGAAAGCTGGGAGGACACCAATTTCTCCTCCTTATAGACTGTAACTTATCTAATTTTCCCTGCTTCTTCCAAGAACCCTCCTGCATCCCATCACTGACACCCCTTCTGTATTGCCTGTTGAGTGTATGTAGCAAAGACCAAGTCAACTACCCCTCAAAAGTCCTCCCTTAGTGACCTGATAAACAGGTGTGAGTCAAGTAGTGCTGGTTGTTTAGGGGGCATCCCAATAAGCAAGTGTATAATGGTCAAATTTCAGAAACATCAGAATTCCAGTGCTTATCTGTCCCTGAAGACACTCCTTCAAAAGTGCTCAATCCCCGCAGACACCTGTCTTCCAACCCTCTGTAAAATGATCCGAGGACTGTCACCCACCATCTGGAAATGTACAAGGAGAGAAGCCAGAAAAACATCCCTCAAATTGGGGTAAATTCCATTTCTGGACCTCAGTTACCTGATCTGTAATGTGAAGGGAGCAGACAGGAAGTTCCTAGGAGGCTTGGAAGCTCCTAGATTAATTATCATGCTAGATCTGCTACTCTGAGTTCATCAAGACAAAACCACTATTTGGAAAAATGGAGAAAACTGAGTAGGTAAGCCAACTTATCTACCCAATTATCTTAAATGGCTATTTTTATTCACCTAAGTGTAAGGGCTCACTATTTGGTGTTCTAAAAGCATAAAATTTGAGACATGATTACCAATGGAAGAGGAAAGTTCAGTTTTGAGAAAAGACACTTGAGATTTTTATGTTAAAAAAATATCAAGGAAATTCAACAACATATTCTGGGACTGCTTAGAAAGTGTTCCCAAGGGGCTGTGAGAAACCCTGGGCATAAGGTTCTTTCCTCTACCTGCACTTCCTTCCCAGTATGGCCTTTAAATTCCAACAGAGTAACTGTCCAGAGTGATTTTGTGTTATAGGCATCCTTAGCCCCAGCATATATTCTGGCCTCAAAGAAGATCTGAGTCAATTTCCCCATCTCTCCCCTCTAATCAGAGCAGAAGAAGTTTGCTATACTTTGTTTCCTCCCAAAATTGGGGGGCAAGTCTTATGGAGCATCTTAATAACCCAGAACCCTAATATGCTATTGTAGGACTCAGGTTTGAATCATTTAAACTGGAACTCCTACGTACTTGTCTACGCACATTCTTCCCCTTCTAATTTGTCTATCAAACTTTGAAAATATGATGGCTAAGAAAAATGAAAGATTTTTAAACACACTTTTTCTAAATTCCTCACCATCCTTGTACAAATAACAAAGAAAATGTCTTATGACTTGGATTTATACAGCCCCTGGAAGAGAGGATTTTCCTGCTCCTATTTTCTCCTCCTGAAGAAAATGGTTTACCTAAGCCTCCTTGCAACCTAGAATCCTTCACTGGGCAGGGAGTGAGGCAGAAATCTCAGAATTAGACAGGTGCGTCGGAGGAGCTGATGGGACGTTAAACATGACCTTTTGTTGACACACTCAATCAGGATCACGCTTTCCCAGGATTAAGTGGCCTCTTTGTGTCCAAGAGGAAAAGTGGAAGATTTTGAGATGGAGGAAGTGCAACTCCTAGGGGTTAAGCCACACCCAAGTAAGACAACCTGCCCAATTCCAGGTTCCTCCAGATGCACATGCTCCTAGTCCCTGGTTCTGCTCTAGCCACTGCTTACCAATAGCCTGCATCTAAACAGCCACAGGGGACTCCACCAGGGCAGCAGAGGCCACTGGGTTGTGAGGGACAGCATGTTTGTGGGGAAGCAAATCAGACCCACTAGACTAGTGTTGGACTCACAATAACCAGATGTAAGGTCCTGCAATAGAACTCAAATAATCAGCCATCCAGAAATTAGATGGACGAGACTTCAGTTATCAACAATACTAAATGGGAAGTCTCATGATTAGCTCACCACAAGCTTAATGTAAGTCAACTCTCTGACAGCTCTAGGAATATTCACTAATAAGCTTGGACCTCTTTAGCGGACACTCAAAGAATTTCTGTGGTTACTGTCACAGTCATGTCCATGGCTCTATAATTCATGGCCTCCACGTTGCTGTTGTGTCAACTTCTATGAACAACCTTGGTGATCCTACCTTCAGCCATTTCTGTAACTGCTGGTCATCACTTCCATGTATCTTGCCCCCATCACATCTGTGTCTCTGCAACTCACACTACCCTCCTGAGCTGCAGACACATTTCCAAGATTCTATAAGACCTGGGGGTTTCCTGGTGGCACAAGAGTTTAAATACCAGACTATGAAACATCTGCAGCCACTGCAGCAAGTGTTCAATCCCCGGCCAAGGAGGAGACCCACATGGTGCAGCAGACCTCTCCTGCCTTGCCTGATGCTCCCCTCAGCAGTGTATTTCAGTAGATCTGCCTGTTCTGTTCCCCACTATATCTCTGGTGAATCCTCTCACCCCCCTACACCTCTCTTCTGTATCCCGGTTCTTGCATGCATAACTAAATAAATCTTTTTAAAAATTAAAAAAACAGGGCCCTCCCTGGTGGTGCAGTGGATTAAGCAACGCACTATGAAGCAGACTGCAGCCACTGCAGCATGAGTTCGATCCCTGCTGCCAGCCTAGGAGGTAACCCACATGGCACAGCAGACCTCTCCTGCCGTGCCCGCTGCTCCCCTCAGCAGTGTGTTTCGGTTGATCCGCCTGTTCTGTTCCCCGCTCTGTCTCTGGTGAATCTCCTCACCTCCCATGTGTCTGGCCTATACCCCAGTTCTTGTATGCATAAATAAATAAAATCTTTTAAAAAATTAAAAAACAGTCTATGAGACCTGAACTTTCCACAGACCTTGTGGAACCCTGCACAATAACATCCTTCATCTGCCTACCACATGCCCACACCTGCCATTCCTGCAAACCACTTTCCTGTTCTTAAGGTGAGTCTGAGCTTTTTTCACATCCCTCTCAGTCTTTTGCTCACCTTTTGCAAAAGTCACTTCCCAGACAGCATCTTCAACTGACCTCCACCTGCTCAGCTTTGTTCAGGCCATCAGCACCTCCTCCTGGACAACAGCAGTAACCTCTTATCCTGATACTTTTTCTCATTCACCAAAGAACATCCAGATAATTTAAAAATGCATGTTGGTTATTATCACATCCCCTATCACCTAAAGAATAAAGCACAGATCTGTAAGAAGATCTCTGAGTTCTATCAAAATCCAGGACCTGCACACCTCTCTCACCTGCTGCCACTCCTATTCACGTGGAGGACATCCTCTCATATCCCTTTCACACTAGGCCCTCAGTAGTTATTGCAAAACTAGCTCCACTTCAGCCTTCTTGGTTTAAAACTTGGCAGGAATGCAAACTCTGTGAAGGGTTCCCTTGTTACCCCACTCCAAAAGTAATCCTCTCTTCTTGATTTGAATGTACTTATGCAATTCTCACACATGTCAATCTTTCCACGGGGCTGAGAAATTTGAAGACAAAACTATGGCTTGTCTTTGCATCTCCAGCACCAAACTCACTTTCTAAATGCTTCAGGAATTTAAAAAGAAATTAATCATTGCCAATGCCTAAATGCTTGGGTGAATGGATGGGTGGATGGATGCATGGATGGAAGGGTGGATTCATAGATGCATGGATTAATGAATGCATTCATGGACATGTTCCACTCTCCACTCCTTTGCATATTAGATTGGTCCCTCCTGCCCTCACTAGCTAAGTCTCCTCCCAGGGTCTTTCTTCTGGTGCCATTTGTAGCAGCAGAATCATTCTCAAGCCAGCCCTTGGCTCTCCAGTATAAAAGCATGCCTGTGGAAAGTACATCTAATAAGACTGATGAAACAGAGAAGCTTTAAGGCACAGCAAGCCAACCTCCTATTAAGCTGCTTCTGGAAGTGGTAGCACTAGCTTCCAAAAGAGAAGGGGGTAGGTAAGTTATAAATGAATTTTTGAATGAAATCATCAGAACAGAAAAAGACAAGAACAAATTGGGGACACTTGGTGGGGAGGGAAGAGGGGGAGGGTTGAGGGCAGATGGGAGCACAGGGGACTGAGGTGATGGCGCGCTGGTGATATGGGGATGGGGAATACATGGGGATTACAATTGATGTCAAATATATAAAAATAAAGAAAAAAAGTATAAAAAATTTAAAAAGTATTCCAAGCCACAAAATGCAGTTATAGTAATAATGAGGACCATAAAAAATGTGTCCATAAAGTTAATCTCTGTTGTGAAAAAGACCCACACAAATAGTCTAAAACTAAAGAATCATATATTGAAAAAAAATTAAAGTGGAAGGAGTATCTGAGGGATGGCATGGCATGCCTTCCCCAACAAGCAGGAAGTGAATAAAAAAAAATAGTCACCATAGAGTCATCTCTTGTAGGAAAACAAAAATGCTTTGGAGGAAAAAGAAGAGAAGTGCGACCCCAAAGAGGAGTGACAAATAAATTTCTTTGAACTTTTCATAGCCTATGACTGCCAGGTAACCAATGACATTTTAAGCCAAGCTGAATAATGAGAAGGTAGCAGTAACAGCTTACAGATCCATTATAGTGAAAAATGGGAAGGGATTTTATTGACTGCTAATTAAAATCTTATATCCTTTCAGAGCATCTGGCAATAGAGGAAAGACATTCATTACATGTACAGGGTTCAAGATATATAGGCAATCAGTGTATTTTATCCTTTGAGGAACATTCAAAGGACATGACACCCCAGTTTTGGGAAGATGCCCATGATCTGCAGACATTCTAGCAGAGTTTAAATGCCAACATTGAGAACACCTCCAAAAAGCTGAATTTATGGGATGTCATTTGTGTCATGCTATTTACCTTTTTCTCATAATGACTCAAAGGCTGGAGTTATTTCAATTCCAAAGATTTATTACACTAGCTATAATAGACATTTTTATGTTGAAGCCCTTTGTTTCATTGTCTATCCTCTTGGAAAATCAGAGAGGTAATAAGACAACAAGCATAACAAAAAGGTAAAATGTTTTCAAAGAAGCCATGATTATATTGTAAGTCAAGCATTTCTCTAATTTAATACACAGTTG
The DNA here is from genome assembly GCA_019455555.1 of Galemys pyrenaicus. NCBI lineage: Eukaryota > Metazoa > Chordata > Mammalia > Eulipotyphla > Talpidae > Galemys > Galemys pyrenaicus. Next base: position 214,114 of record JAGFMF010011442.1, read on the forward strand.
AGTATTACTTATGGGCTTGGATAAATAGTCACTCTTAAGAGTAGGGAGAGGGTAAATGTATAAAAAAGAAGAGAGAAATGAAAGGAAAGAAATACTTTAATGTCCACTAGGATACTGAGAAGTGGCCATTTCTGCAAAAATTCCTTTTATCTGAGGTTCATAGAAGTTTTAAAAATCTAGTCCAAGGTCACACAGCTATTGATCTATGAATTCAGGAGGTAAGCCAGTACTTACTATATATCAGAGCTGGAGGAGGGGAGAGGTTGCAGGGATGTAAGCAGCCTCAGATGTCACAGTAATAAGGGGATGAGACTGTGGGACCTGGCAGAGATGGAGGGCTATCCAAGGGGAAGTTCTGTAGGAAGCAAGGAGACAGCCAGAGAACAAAATCAGAGCTCTGTCTCACAGAGGAGAATTTGAGGGATCTATGATGCTATAAAGACCTTAAGTAATTGAAAAAAAAGATGAATCTCCCTAAAAAGTCAACACACCCAGTGGATTGGGCTGGAAGTCACACTGCTTGTATTCTGGAATTAAAGTTGAATATTCAGGTTAAAGTAGACCTCGATTTACAATTTCCAGGCTCTTGAAAGAAGCAAATTTATATCCTTCCTGGAGGAATTTTAAATTCAGGCCACAAAGAATCCCCACAAGTAAACCTGAAATTTTAAAATCACAATAATTAAATATATGAGGATATAAGCCATTCTAATTTACAGTCAATGATAACAAGGGGGGGAAAGTGAGAGGAGAAAACAGCATGGCAAAGAATGAAGAAATTGGGAATTGTGATATATACTACCATAAGCATGCTTATTTTTATTTTTAATGATATATTATTAAATTACATCCTTGATTGTTTTATTACAACATAGGATTTTTTCCCTCAGGTGTGGGCACCAAAATTTTCCTACCACCATTGTAATCTCCTCCAACCCCTGTTTTCTTCTCGTCCTCTTCCCGCCCCTTTGATACCTTAGTTCTATGGTCAGTTTTCAAAGATCAATTTTAAAGTTTGTCTTTGCCTAAAACTTTTTTTGGTGTATTTACATTCCATATATAAGTAACACCATCCAGTAGTTATCTTTCTCCTTCTGGCTCAGTTCACTTAGAATAATCCCTTCCATTTTCATCCGCATTGCCACAAATCACATGAGTTTATCTGTTTTGATCATTAGGTACTATTCCATTGTTCATATATACCACATCTTATCGATTCACTCATTTGTACAGAAAGCCACAATACCTTTCCATGCTAGTCTCAGAAGTCACACTCCAATTCTACCCATTCATTCCTTAGAAGTAAATGAATAAGTGCAACCCAAAGAATGAGATGCATCTGATTAAGGGAGAAGTAGAAAAAGATACAGGTATCTTTAAAAAAAAAAAGATTTATTTATTTATGCATATGAGAACTGGAGAGCAGGCCAGAGGTGTGGGGGTAAGAGGACTCACCAGAGACAGAGTTGGGAGCAGAACAGGCAGATCAACTGAAACACACTGCTGAGGGGAGCTGTGGGTGTGGCAGGAGAGGTCTGCTGTGCCATGTGGGTCACTCCCTGGCCAGAGGCAAGGATGGAATTCTTGTTGCAGTGGCTTTAGTTTGCTTCATAGTGCATTGCTTAACACATTGTGCTAATAGAAAGCCTAGAAACAAACCCACAAGCTTATGAACAACTAATCTTTGACAAAGGAGCAAAGAATATACAATGGAATAAAGACAGCCTGTTCAATAAGTGGTGCTGGGC
>JAGFMF010011442.1:216583-228313 GCA_019455555.1 Galemys pyrenaicus
ATGGTGCACTGGTGAGATGGTGATGGGGAATACATGGGGATTACAATTAATGGCAAGTATATGTAAATTTTAAAATATTTTAATAAAAAAAATAAAATACACTTTTGTTATAAACTAAAAAAAAAAAATAGTAGCAACAAATGTTGGCGACGATGTGAAGAAAAAGGAACTCTCTTACACTGCTGGTGGGAATGCAAGCTGGTCCAACCATTATGGAAAGCAGTATAGCGATTCCTCAATCTACTAAGAATGGAATTTCCAAATCATCCAGCAATCCCACTCCTGGGAATATACCCAAAAGACACAAATACACGGATTCAAAAGAATACCTGCACCCCTATGTTTATAGCAGCACTCTTCCCCATAGGTAAGACCTGGAAACAACCTAAATGTCCCAAAACAGATGAGTGGATTTGGAAGTTGTGTTACATATACACGATGGAATACTACTCAGCAGTCAAAAATGAAAAACTAGACACATTCATAAGAACATGGATGGAGCTGGAAGGGATTATGCTCAGCGAAGTAAGTCAGAAGGCCAAAGAAAAATACCAGATGGTTCCTCCCCTAGGAGGGATATAAGGAAAACAAATAAAGATCAAGGAAAGGAATAAGAACAATAAGAACAACAACAACAATAAAGACACAAAAACCAAAAATGAAAAGAGAAGGACAAACTGGGGACACTTGGTGGGGAGGGAAGAGGAAGAGGGTGGAGGGCAGACTGGAGCACAGGGGACTGAGGTGATGGTGCACTGGTGATATGGTGATGGGGTTACAACTGATGTCAAATATATGTAAATTTAAAAAATTACTAATAAAAAAATAAAAATAAAACGCTGCGCTACCAGGGAGGCCCAATACAGGTATCTTTTTTTATTTTTTACTGTTTTATGTATTTTTACATCATTCTTCATTTTTATACAGTATATGTTTTCTCTTCTAGTGTTCAGTCCCCATGAAGTCCCCACCATCAATTCACCCGCATATCATCACCATAGTCCCTTGTGCTCTTCCCACCCCTGTTTTGATCCTGCTCCCTCCTCTCCCCCTACAGATTGTCTCTGGTTTATAGTTGCCTGTTGTTGGTCCAACCATTATGGAAAGCTGTGTGGAGATTCCTCAAACTGCTAAAAATAGAATTCCCATATAACCCAGCAATCCTATTCCTAAGTATTTAGGACCAAAGGACAAAAAAACACTAATTCAAAAGGACACCTGCACCCCTATGTTTATGGTAGCACTATTTACAATAGGTAAGCTGTGGAAACAACCCAAATGCCCAAAAATAGACTATCGGATTAAGAAGATGTGGTACACCACATCTTTTTTACTGCCACAGATCATTTGAGGAATAATAGGAACTGTCGCTTGATAAAAATTTGTGGAAAAAGGAAGAATGGTAAAAGATAATGTTGGAAAGGCAAGCTAAAAGCAAATCATAAAGGTCTTTGCAAGACGGCCTCAAGAGTTCTGACAATCTGGATGTCCTGGGCTGGGGCCAATGCCAAACCACGAGCAAACAGGGAAAGGGGCAGCTGAGATGCACTGGGAGGCAACGGAGACAGCAGGTGCCTAGCAAATACTGTATGCTTCTTTTTAATTAGAAGTTTAGATTTTCATGTGAAATTCCCAAATTTAAATATGAAAACTAATTTTTTTAGAAGTGTTTAAACTCTGTGGGAGTCAAACAAAATATATATGAACCAGAGGTCACAACAAAATAATACCCATGACCTTGAGTGCCAGGATCTAGCAAAGCTGTGCACACTCAGAGAAGATGATTCTGGAAGCGGAGCAGGGACAGGAATTGGATGGGGTGATACTGAAGGCTGCAAGAGTCCATGTCGGGGCTCAAGGGGCTTCATACCTGGCAGCATGCCAGTCATGCTTACCCAAAAGTCAAGGTGAACATGCAAAAAATAAACTTAAACCAGCCTAAATAAGCCTAAACACTAGCCAAAGATAATTTCTGTTGCTCCTACTCACTCCCAGAGGTATTGTTTAATCTCCTCCCACCAAGACTGCACATGGACTGAACTTAATTATTTGCTGCCAAAGAACAGACTATGGAAGGGGAAGAGGAAAATAATTTTCCAGTGGAGACATCTGGCAAGCCCTTTATCAAGGACCAAAGTCAAAATCACTAGTTATGTCCGACAGATGCCAGGTACCCTCTGATATGTCAAGAGAAGGGCATTTCCTGTCTGCATGTTCCTCACAAAAGCCTATAACCCCACATCACAAGGAAACATCAGACAACCCCAGATGAGGATACTCTACAGAACACCTGATCAGTGCCTGTTACAATGTTCAAGATCATGAAAATCATGGAAAGATCAAGAAACTATCACAGACCAGAGGAGATGAAGGAGACATGAAAATTGAACACCATGTGTGCCCTAGATAGAATCCTTGAACAAAAAAGGCATTCATAGGAAATCTGGTAAACGGCCTTTGACAGTGTGCCATGGCAATTTAAGATCCTAACAACAGGGGAAAATAAGTAAAGTTCTAGGTACCTGCACTATTCTTGCAATTCTTCTATAATCTAAAATTGTTCCCAAATAAAAGTATTCTCTCCAAGTGATTTAACCACATCCACACACTCTCCAGCTGCTTTTAAAAGTCTTGGGGGTAAAGGCAGGGAAAGCATATGGACTTTGCCTTTGTCTTCCAAACATTAAAAAATACTTCAAGGTCTTATTAAAAATATGAGTGAATGAGTGAATAAATGAGTGAAATGCAAATGCAAGTGCAGAAATACACATGTACACAAATGAAAAGGTGTCCCTACAGAGACTGGATGAGTATAAATTTGACAACACTCAGCAGTGAGTAACTAATTGGAGTAGAAAACCTGACACACCATGGAGAGGAAAATAGGCAAGATTCTTACCTTACTTTTTTTTTTGTATATTTTTATTTTTTTTATTTATTTTTTTCTTCATTTTTTAAATTTATATATATTTGACATCAATTGTAATCCCCATGTATTCCCCATCCCCATATCACCAGTGCACCATCACCTCAGTCCCCCATGCTCCCGCCTGTTCTCAACCCTCACCTTCCCCTCTCCCCACCAAGTGTCCCCAATTTGTCCTTGTCTTTTCATTTTTGATTTTTGTGTCTTTATTGTTATTATTATTATTGTTGTTGTTCTTATTCCTTTCCTTGATCCTTATTTGGTTCCCTTATATTCCTCCTAGGGGAGGAACCTTACTTCTTAAGATGAATTCAATGATTATATAGAAGTAGTAAAATTACAAAGTTACTTGAAGGAATTGGAGGAAAACGGGTGTTATCCATAACAGCATATAGATTTGTTTAAAATAAGGTGAAACCATGGGACCTCTTTGGTGGTGCAAGGGGTTAAGTTGCAACACTATGAAGCTATCTCCAGCCACTGCAACACGAGTTCAATTCCCACCCGGGGAGCTGACCCACATGACACAGCAGACCTCTCCTCTCTTGCTCACTGCTCCCCTCGTAAAACCTGAATAGATTATCTACATGAAGGCGAAGTATTTTGATTGATTAAAGCACCTGACAAAATTAACTGAAGACAGATTGTAAGAAGATATTTGTAGAATCTTAAACTGACCAAAGATTAATTTCTAGGTTATACAAAGAACTATAAATGAAAACAAAAAAGACAGGAAACATAACGGAAAAAAGGCAGTCAGTACAAACAGGCCACACACCGGATGGAGACCTGTGGGTTAGAAAATGTTGAGATGTTCAAACTCTCTAGTAGCCAGATAAATCTCTGGCCAAGGGCCTCCTTTGTGGCCTCAGAGTTAAATCCCAGAACTTTCACTTCAATGATCTGACAGTCTGAGTCCGATCCCCGGCCAGGGAGCTGACCCACATGGCACAGCAGACCTCTCCTGCCTCACCCACTGCTCCCCTCAGCAGTGTGTTTCAAGAGATCCACCTGTTCTGCTGCCCACTCTGTCTCTGGTGACTCCTCTTATTCCCTCCACCTTTGGCCTTCACCCCCAGTTCTATGCAAAAAAATAAACAAATAATTAAATTTTTTAAAAAAGATAAAATAAAATTCTGGCCAAGAGGGAAAAATAAGGATCACATTTGGACACACACACCTGAAAGGGCTTAAACAGAAGGCAAGTATATGAACTATTGTCAAGACTTGGCTATCAGTCAGCAAAAGACAGACTCACTGAGCAGGGAAATGACGCGAGGCCAGCACGTTCTGCCCATGACAGGGTTCCCTGTACAGAGCAGTCAAGCGCAGGCAGGTGAGAACTACCTCTTCAAAGGACCAAAGGGTGTCACAGGGGCTCACAAGGGGCGGGAGCACGTCTCCAGACGCTTTGGGGAACCTAACCCGTGGGCTACTGTGGGGAGTGCTCAGAGGTCTCCCTGGGCCTGGACAAAACATCACTCCAGTTTCCTCCAACAATGTTCAAAAGTGAGAGCCAAATGGATCAAACACTTTCCAAGCAAATTAACTTCATCCAGAGAAAACCTCAAAAGTATTGACAGAAACACAAAACTATCCAGCATGCAAAATGTAAATAAACTTCACAACATAAAACACTCGCTCAAAAATTACCAAGCACCTGTAAGTACGTTCCCCAGAGCAGGAAGGCAGGTGGTGATGTAAGGATGCTTCCCTCTGCCAGGTGCCACTCCATGCTGGCTCCACAGCAAATCCCTGCTGGGCACAAGGAAGCCTGATGTAATGGTTGGAGCCACAATTTGCAATCATATTATGAAGCTTTAAAAAGAAGAAAAACCTGAAGAAAAAGAGCAATGGCTTGTACCCACATTGGGATCACCTCAGGTCCATGGGACATCTGACACCTGACACAGAATGGGCCTCTAAGCTCCACCCCATATACGTGCTCTTTACCTTCCTGCCTCCTGGGTGCCCCAACACTGCCAGGAAGATGAGTAAGCCAGGTATACCTTGCCCCAGGGGAGTATAACCTAGTGGGGCTGAGCAGGGCCCAGGACCCCCAAACACAGTCTATCTCCTTCCCCCTGACCATTCATGCCCATCCTTGTTTCTGCTCCAGGATGACACTGAAGCCCTCCCTGCAGGTCCTAAATCTTTGCCCAGTTTCTCTGAGAAGGACCTCACATGAGAACCTATTATAGTTGAGACCTGTTCAACTGTTACTTTTGTTTTCATGAATAAAAAGCTTGTTTGAGAAGTTCTGTAGCCCTTGTTAGCATATTACGTAGGGGTACCCTGGCACTCCCAAACTTTCATGCTCTAAAGAGATCCAGCCATCCATGCATACAAAGGCAAAGCAGGCTAAGGGTGTGAAGGAACTTCAATAGAATTAGAGTACATAGAGAGAAAAGAAATGATAACAGTTTCCCACTAAAACATCTAAGATCACCCATCCACTGTGGGCAACACCCAGCCAAACAGAGCCAGCCCATAGCAGTGCTGCCAAGGTCTATAAGTCTGCTGTAAGTGTAAGGCACCTGCTAGTAGGGAACCATGGGAAAGGGGTTTTGAAGCAGGTCCCAGATATCTGGCACAAAAGGAGATGCCACATCAAGAAAATCACTGCCATTGTGGCCTCCCGACATGTCTCACTCACATGTCTCTACCAAGTGTCTCTAGGTTTCTCTCCTCTACTTACCTCCAGGCCCCTTTCCTAGCAGTACCAGGTTGTAAGTCAGGCCATAAGAGCAAGAGCTCTTCTTCCTTTTTCTCCTTTGCTATTTCCCAGAGCCCACCTGCTTTTCATGATGTATAGCTTCACCTGGTCACTCAGCTCTGCCATCATTAAGTGGGCAGAGAACATGAGACCTCCTCTTTTTGATGGAGATATCTCTGTAGTACCCTCACACTGCCTCCTGCTTCTCTATTCAGACACAGTTGGCCCTCTCTAGCTCTTCAAGCTCCAAAATGCTTTTGAAAGACACATTGATCAGTGTCATTTATACTAACTGTAAATGACTGCACAGCCCCCAAGCCTGTGTGTATTTCCTTTCTAAAAGGAGACCATTCTGGTTCAAGACTCACCACACACATTTGTCTCTCCTCTCTCCATGCCAGCAAATGAATTTAAGATGGAATAAACCTGTTACCATAAAAAGAATTGGAAACAGACTATCAATGATCCAGCAAAAGATTTTAATAAATTTCTGGAAGACAGAAAACAGATGGAAATGTGTTGGTGGATGAACAGAGGGTGGTGAGCTGCATCTCTAAATACAGACAGATGGGGGTGAGTGAGCAGGCTTGGAAGATGCAGAGAAGCCTTGGCTCCACCACAGGGATGGGGGTACATTTGAGAAGAGGCCTGTGAAAAGAGCCTCAGATCATCAACAGGTAGGGGATCTGACTTCCTGTCCTTGAACCAGAAAAATTCATAAGATCAGTCCCCACTAGGCCACAACAGGTGGTATTTTCTTTCGTTCAAAGTTATCCCATGCAGTGCCTGGGATAACAGAAGCAGACTGAAGCTTTTATAGTTGAGATGATCATTTTCATCTCCCTTCCTAGTCTCACTCTCTGGTGACCACTGACCATCAAAACAGATAGCACCACAAAGAAAGCAGCACCACACCCAGAAGCAGCCCTACTTAACCAGAGCCATAGGGCTGGAGGACAGGGCTGAGTGATCAGAGGCCTCCTGCCTCCCACTGCTCAGGGTTGAGCCAGCCCAGTCCAGCTGCCTCCTCAGACCACATGACCAGAACATGTCCAGGACATGAGCGATGCCACGGGAGACATAGAATGTCCCTCCCAAATGTGGCCTTGTACTTCCATGAGATGGGAACAAATAAAAGCAAGTGATAACAGGGTATTTGACAGGATCAGGAGCTTCCACACTCATTGGCCCCTTCTCCAATCCTCCCCCAACACACACATCCTTGAGGTCTGGAGATGCCTCTGACAACATTGATTCTTTGCAGGGCACTTTATATACACCAGCCTGTCCAGAAGTTTGTATGGCTGAAGTCACATTATCCCCATTCTAACTCTAACTTGGAAAGCACCATCTCTTTTCACAGAAAAGGAAACTGAGACATGCAGTAGTTGCCAAGTTCAGGCAGCTGACAAGTGGGAGACCCTGGACTTGCATCTGGGTAGCAGATCTTTCACTCTTTAATTTTTTAATACACAGTATTGTTTTAGGTTACAAGTCTATGAGTTTTGACAACTGAATACAGTCATAGAATCACAACCAAGGCACAAAACAATCTCATCATCCCATAAAACTATCCTCTACTGCTCCATTGGGATCAGCCCCATGCCCCCAGTTCCTGGAACTGGCCTTCACCCCTCCATCAACAACACATTTTTAAGGACAAGAATCTTCCAGCTGAGGATGTTGAGGCTCAGAGGTTCCCACAATCATACCAATTCTATGCGACAGGGCTGGGAATGAAAGGCAAGTCACTTAGCACAGAGCACTTTGCTCCTTTCCTGCCACCCCGTAGAACTGAGTCATGCCTCCTAAAATTACTTTTAACCAAATGGTTCTTTTATCACTGGAGCTTTCTGTTCCTTGGACTCTGTATCAAACTGCCTAGTTTCCATTAAAATTCAATGCAGTAATTTCTACTGTGTTGGAATTATATCTTTATAGTTTTTACAGTGAGGAAAGTTATGGAGACTTCCTTTAAAGAATATAGCCATCAACTCATATATCAGACTGGTATTTAATTGTGCTCTCTGTGCTGACAGGTCTTCATGAACATGTACTTACTTGTGGTCTCCAGCTTCCAAGCTAAGCCTTGTTTAAAAATGTGAAAAATAGAGCTAACCCTTTTAAAGATTTAACACCAACTGTGAACTCAATTCAACACCCATGATTAAGAAGTGTGGTACATTCTAAAAGGAAATCTTGTTTATCATCCTGCTTCAGTATATGTCATTTGCTATTACACAGTATAATCTCATTTCTATACTACTGACATTATTAAATAGAATCATCTGTCTCATTTCTGAGAACTCCCGTAATTTTCAGAAATCCTGTTCACAGGTACAAACTGGGTCTTGAAACATTAATCTGTGCTCTTGGATAGACAATTATAGCCCCCATAATTTCTTAGATTTAAGTGTGGCAAATAAAGTTTTAACAGACATTTCTCCTTTGTTGACCAAAATATCTTGCTGTTGTTTAGATAATAGCAGCCCAGCACTGTGTGGAGTAGGGAGGATAAGGGATAATATTCTTCCATATCAATTCCACTCTCAATACACAGCAAGTTTACTTGAAAAAAAGGAAGTTTTCAGATCAAAACCCAGTCTCTACAACTATAGAAACTATGAAAATTAGAACAAATCATAAGTAACAGAAGGATGCTTCTTACTTTACTTAAAAAATGAAAACTAGGACAGAGATAAACAGAGAATAAAAATATATAGAAAATCAGTGAAATTGAATGTTATATCTTCAAAAAATCAACAAAATTGGTAAAACTTTAGCTAAATGGACTAAAAGAAGAGGAAAAAATTACTAAAATCAAAAATTAAAATGGAGGAACCTCTCTGGTGGTGCAGGGGTTAAAGTTTCAGCGCTATCAAACTATTGCCAATCACTGTGGCATGAATTCAGTCCGGCCAAGGAGGTGACCCATGTGGCACAGCAGACCTCTCCTGTCTCCTGCTGCTCCCCTCAGCAGTGTATTTCAGTCGATCTGCCTGTTCTGCTCCCCACTCTGTCTGGTGAATTCTCTCATCCCCCACCCCAGACCTCTGACCTACACTCCTGTTCTTCTATGCATAAAAAAATAAAACAAACCTTTTTTAAAAAATTAAAATGGGAACATTACTACTAATTCTGTAGAAATAAAAATGATTAAAGAGAATACTATGAATGATTATATGCCAAATAATTCAATAACCTAGATTAAATGGACAAAATCCTAAAAACACAAGAACTACAAAGGGAAACCACCAAGAAACAGAAATATGAACTGATCAATACCTAGCAAGAAGATTGAATCATTAATCAAAAATCTCCCAACAAAAGAAAGCTCTGAAACTGATGGCTTTATCAGAACATTGTACCAATTTTTTTTTAAATAACTACTACAGCAATCTTCTTCAAATATTTCCCCAAAATTGATAAGGAAGGAACACTCCTAATTCATTCTATGAGGACAGCATTACAGCAATACCAAAGATAAATAAGTCACAAGAAGGAAAAGTAGAAACCAAAATATCTTTTTTTCCCTAAGAAGATTGTTGCAAACATCTTCAACACAATAGTGGCAAATTCATCTGGATATTAAAAGGATATACCCATGACCCTTTGGATTTATTACTGGAACACAAAAATGGTTCAACATATAAAAGTCAATACATGTGATATGACACATTAACCAAATGTGGGGAGATATAAACAAATGATGCAAAAAAAAGTATTTGACAAAATTTTATAATCTTTCATTGTTAAAACGTATGTGTTACAAGGAACAAATGAGTAATTAAAGGAAACTTCCGCAACATAATTGAAACCATATGTGAAAATCCACAACAACCTCATAATCAATAATTGCAAGTTTTTCCTCTAACATAAAGAATAAGACAGGATATTCATTTAACTTTTCCATTCAGTGCAGTACTACAAATACTGAGGAGAGCAATTAGCAAGAAAAGGAAATTCAAAGTTATCCAAAGTGAAAAGGAAGAAGTGAAGTTCTCTGTTTGTAGATGACATGATTTCATACGTAGAGAACACTAAAGATTTGGCTCTGTCGTGCCTCAAGTACAGATTCAAGCCCTAGTGAAGCCTCCAGGGTCTACCCCTTTGCAGCAGGCCCTCAGTTGCACCCAGGAAGTGCCTCCCATTCAGCACTCAGTCACCAGTATCTCGCACCCCGTTGTGGGCCACAGAGATTCTTGCTCTAAAGAGCAAGAGATCCCTAATTCTTACTTGATCAGGGATCTTTAGTAACTCGCAGGAAATGCTCCTGAGTCCAGGCCCAAGTCCAGGCTTTTCAAGGCCTAGCTCTTTACCAAGGGCCCACTCAGTGCTCAGTGACCGGTGCTTTGGGAGAAGATGTATGGCCCAGCCTGGTCTTGCAGGACCTAGCTCTCCACCAGGAAAGTGTATCTCACTCAGCACTCAGCTACTAGCACCTCAGAACAGACCTGGCCCACATCAAAAAAAGAATAAGATAGCTAGAAATTAACCAAACAACTGAAAGACACTACAAACATTTTGAAAGAAATGAAAGACAAGAAAAATTGATGGACCACAACCCATGGGCATGGATTGGAAGATTTAAGATTATTAAGTTGTCTAAACTACGCAACTCAATCTAAAGAGTCAATGAAAATTCAAATTCAATTTAGCTATCAGATATTTTTGTAGAAATGAGAAAACATCCAAAATGTTATGTAATCTTAAGAGACAATGAATAGTCCAATAAGCCAAGAAAAGGGCTCATAACTCCTGATTTGACTTACTACAAAGCTACAACAGTCAATACAGTGTGATATTGTCATAAAGAAAGACACAGATTAATGGACAAGACTAGAAATCCTGAAATAAATCTCACATATAGGTGAAAATCAAATGAGCTTTGGTAGGGTGCCAAGAGCATTCATTAGGGAAAAGACCTTAATCTTTTTAACAAACAGTGTTGGAAAAACTGGATATCCACTTTGGATCCCTACTTAACAACATATAAAAAGTTAAATCAAAATAGATCTATGACCTAAATGTAAAACTTAGAACGATAAACCTCTCAGGACAAAATATAAGGCAAAACTTCAATAAACTGGATTTGGCCAACAATTTCTTTGATATAGCACTTAAGGCAGAGGCTAGAATAAAAAAAAAAACCAGACAAATTGGACCTACACATATTTTAAATTTTAAATTTCATGCATCTAACAGAGTTGGAAAGCAACCCACAGAACAGAAAAAAAATTTGCAAATCATATACCTGGTGAGGGATTAATATTCAAAATACACAGAAAACTCCTAAAGCTCAACAATAAAAAACAAGCAATCAAATGGCCAATAGGCAAGTGAAATGATCCCATTATCAGTGATCATTATGGAAATAAAAACTACAATAAAACACTGCCTCACACACTTTAGGATGACTACTATTAAAAAAAATGTTGATGAGGAAAAATTGGAATCTCAATATACTGTTGGTGGACTATAAAGGAACAATTGCTATGGAAAACAATACAAAGGTCTTCAAAATATTAAACATAGAATTATGAAATTACCACATCATTCAATAATTCCATTTCTGGATATTTCTCTAAAGTATTGAAAAAAGGGCCTCAAAGATATATTTGTACAAACATGTTCACAGCATTATTCACAATAAGGACTGGGGACTCAGAGGGAAAGCAGTTGTTAGTGGAATCAGAATTTCAGTTTTATAAGATGAGAAAAGTTCAGGAGACATAACGTGAGGATGGTTGCACAACAATATAAATGTACTCTACACCACTGGATTGTTAACATAAAAATGGTTAAGATGATGAATTTTATTTTATGTTATGTATATTTTACCACAATAAAATGGGAAATAAAGATCATCAATTTAAAAAAACAACCTGTGACAAAACAGAAATAGAAAGATATACCTGTTCAACAGGTGTATGAAAAAGATAAGCAAACTTCAAACCTCATACACAGTACAAAAACATTAAAAATCATAGAACTGTTAGAGTCAGAGTTTATGTCTAAACTTAGCTGACTGAAACTTGAAAAACGACCTACAGGCCTTATCTAGTAGGTCAGCTGGTCCCATACCTTA
>JAGFMF010011442.1:232112-242325 GCA_019455555.1 Galemys pyrenaicus
GTGTTGTACCTCCAAAGATGTCATTGATGTGTATGTCATGTAGGGTTTTGCCTACTTTTCCTTCTAGTAATTTTATGGTTTCAGGCCTTATGTCTAAGTTCTTAATCCATTTTGAGTTGATTTTTGTGCATGGTGAAAGGCAGTATTTGAGTCTCATTCTTTTGCATGTAGCAGTCCAGTTTTCCCAGCACCACTTATTGAACAGGCTGTCTTTATGCCATTGTATATTCTTTGCTCCTTTGTCAAAGATTAGTTGTTCAAACGGCATGGTACTGAAACAAAAACAGACACATAGACCAATGGAATAGAATAGAAAGCCCAGAAACAAACCCACAAGCTTTTGAAATATTTCTTAATCCTTAAAAATTTGATAGCAGTTGTAAAGAATAAAAATCTCAGGTTATCATTCCTCCAAAGTAGTATCCAAAGAACACTCTGAAAGATATGAATGAGAAACAAAACCCAAAAAAAAAGTATTGGATGAAGATTAGGAAAAGTGAGTTTCCCCGATGTCAAGTGTCGTCACAAGAGGGATGTAGGTGCCTCTGAGTTGGACTTCTCGGACTTGCTCATTTGCACCAGGCATTGAGTAGTTTCAGGAATAGTCAGCCTTGTAAATAGGATGCATGTAAAGCAAAGAGAGGACTGGAATGCTAGGAAACCCAAAAGAAAGTCATGAGTTTCTTCATTGAAAGTACTCATAAAATGATGACAATTGCAGGGGAATGTGTCACAAACTAACGCACAAGAATGATGAAAATGTATACCAGGGACATGCTAGAGCAACCCCAAGTCTCAAGGCATCCCAGGAGACCCCACCAGTAAGTCACCTGCCTGGAACACTGAGATCCTGGAGGTGAGGTCCCAGACTCACACCAGAGAAGTGCTAAAATGGCCCTAGCTCACCTCCCTGATATCCCACCAGTCACCTACCTTGACCTTTATGATCTCACATTTGTACCAGCCAAGTTCAAGAGCAGCCACAATCTCAAGAAATATCACCAGTGGCCCTTCCAGACTGGTGAGATCCCAGATTGACACCAAGAAAGTCCTAGAGCAGCCCCAGGTATCAAAACCTCCCAGGAGAGACTATCCATACTCACCTAAACTGCCTAACCAAAGCAGTAAGACCCTTAACCAGTGAAGAGGGAGGAGTCATACCCAGCAGAAGCCCTGGAGGAGAAACAGCAAAAAGCCACATGAGTCCTCAGGAGAATAATAAAATGGAGACAGAATAAAATTTCCAGAACCTAACTTAAGACATGAAAGAAAATTTCCTCCTATCAGACACAGAGTTTAAAATAGCCATGATAAAAAAAAAAAAACAAAACTCAAAGAAATTGCAAAATACCAATAAAATGCAGAAAAACAAATGATAAAAAATTATAAGCTAATAATGGATATTTGGGATATAAAAGAGAACTATGAGAGATGAAAAATTAAAAAGAATGTTATGTAGTAGAATAAACCAAATGGAAGAATGAGTCAGAGCACTTGAAAATTTAATGTTCAGAGTACATGGTTAGATAAGGAAGAAACAAAGATAAAAAAATTTTAAGAAACATTACAAGAATTATCTAAATCCATGAGGAAAGGCAACATAAAAATAAAGGAAATACCAGTAGGAGAAGGGAAAGAAAAAGGAGCAGATAATGTATTTTAAAAACTATTGGAGGAAAATTTCCTGTACCTAGAGAAAGGAATAAATGTACAAATTCGGGAAGCTAAAAGAACTCCAGCACACCCAAACAAAATGAGACCTAATAATGATATAGTCGTGAAACTTCCTAAGTTGAAGACAAAGGAAAAATATTCAAGCTCAAAAGGGAAAATAGCAGATTACCTATAAAGGCACCACAATTAGGCTAACATCACACTTCTCTGAAGAAATAAATTAGTTTTGTTTTTTTTTTCCCCCTATGGGCAAGGAAAGAATGGGATGAAGTGTTCCAAATAATTAAAGACAAAAATCAGTCACGAGTACTCTACCCTGCAAGTCTCTCTCTCTCCTTCAAATATGAGGGAGAAATATCTTTTACAAATAGAGAAACTCAAGGAATTTGCAAACACTTAACCACCTCTCCAAGAAATATCAAAAGGACGTCATGTGTCTAAACCAAAGAGAGGAACATACACGAAGAACTGAATAAGAAAATAGGTTGAGCCACAAAAAAATAAGAATAAAATGGCACTGATAGACTTTTATATAGCAATAGTCACTCTGAAAGTAAATGGCCTGAACTCACCAATTAAAAGACAGTGTATCCAGTTGAATCAGGAAACAGAATCCAACTTCTGTTCTCTCCAGGGTGCAAAACTAAACTCATTAGACAAACAAAGGCTCAAAGTAAAGGAATGGAAAACAATTCTGCAAGTGAATGGACCAAAAAAGGAGGCAAGGACAGCAACACTTTTATATCAGACAAAATAGATGAACAGTTAAAATCAGTGGCAAGACACAGGAGGGATATTACATAATAACAAGGGAACAATAATGCATCAGGAAGACATGACACTCATCAACATATACTCACCAAATGAAAGAGCACCAAAATAAATTAGTCAGCTACTATCAACTTTGAAAACAGACATTGGAAAAAAAACACACTTGTGACAGAGGACTTCAAAACTCTACTTTCACTATCAAATCAATAAGGCAGAAAATAAACAGGGGTACAATAGCTTTTTAAAACAAAATTAGACTGTATGGACCTCATAGATATTTTCAGGACACCACACCACAAAAATGTACAATATATATTTTTCTCAAGTTTACATGGGACATTCTCAATATCAGACCACATTCTGGGTCACAACAAATATCAACAAATACACAAAGATTGAAACGATACTTAGTATCTTCTCAGACCACAGTATCAAACTAGGAATCAACTATCGAAAGAAAGCAGGAAAATCTTTTAGCACCTGGAGACTGAACAACGTACTATTGAAAGACTACTAGGTTAATAAAGAAATCAAATAAGAAACAAAGAATACCTCAAGACAAATGATAACAAGGAACAAACTTTCCAAAATGAAATATATAGCCATACAAGCCCACATCAAGAAAGAAGAGAGAGCTAAAATAATCTTTTCTCTCATCTTGAGGAATTAGAAAAAGGACAAACCCAAAAGTTAGTAGAGGAACAGTAATAATAGAATTCAAAGGAGAAAAAAATGAAATATAAATAAAAGACAGTCCAAAAGTTTGATGAAACCAAAAGCTGGTTCTTCAAAAAAGTAAATAAAATATAAACTATAGCAATGCTCACTAAGAAAATAAGGGAGAAATCTCAAATAAACAGAATTAAACTGAGAGTAGAAATTACAATAGACAATGCAGAAATTCAGAGACTGATTAGAGACTAACATAAACACTTATACACTAAGAAATTCACTAATTTATACACTAATAGACTAGAAGAAATAGATAAGTCTGAGTATTTACAATCATCCAAGACAGAATTGGGAAGAAAAAGAATAAACCAATCACAAACAAGAAAATTGAAATGGTAATCAAAATTCTCCCCAAAAGCAAAAGTTCAGGATCATATGTGTTCACAAGTAAATTCTGCAAAATCTCCAAGATGAACTAATATGTATCTATCGTGCTCAAATTCTTTCAAAAAACTGAAAAGAAGGGACATTTCCAAACACATTTTATCCAGTCAACAATAATCTAATACCAAAGCCAAACAAAGACAACACATACGCACTACAGACCAATTTCCCTAATACAAATACAAAGTTGCTCAATATAGTCCTAGAAAAATGGATTAAATGGAAGGATCATATACCATGACCAAAGAGGTTTCATACCAGGACACAAGGTAGATCACATCTGAAAATCAATGTAATTCATCATATCAAGAAAAAGAAAGATAAAAACCATTGATCTTATCAATAGATACCAAGAAAGCATTTGATAAGATCCAACATCCATTTATGATGAAAACCTTAAAAAATGGGGATAAATGAAACATATATTTAACATAATAAAAGTCATCTAAAACAAATGCACAGTTAATATTGTTCTCAATGGTGCTAAACTGAAAACCTTTCCATTAAGACCTGGTACAAGACAAAGATGTCCATTTTACTAATCCTAGTTCTATTTAGTGCAGTTTGATAAAAGATATATATAAGAAGAATCCAAATTGGGAAAGAAGAAGTAAAATCATCATTATTTGCATATGATAGAACAATATACATAAAAGCCCTAAAGACTCCATTGAAAAACTAATTGAAACAATTAGTTTAGTGACGTGGCAGATGATAAAATCAATTAATTAAAAACCATTTGCTTTCATTTATAAAAACAATGGTCTAGAAGACAAAGAAATTAAAAAAGTGATCCAATTTACAATCACACACACTCACACAATTAAATACATAAGGATAAATCCATAAAGGAAGTAAAACACCTATATAAGACAGTGTCAAATGAAATGGAGGACACAAAGATACAGGAAAAATATTCCCTGCTTGTGGACTGGGAGAATCAACATGTCAAACTAGCCATATCTTACCTAAAGCAATACACAGATTTAATACAATCCCAATAAAAATGTCAAAGACATTTTTCAAAGAACTGAAATAACCACTACTGAAATTCACGTGGAATCATAAAATACCATGTACATCCAAAGCAATTCTCACAAAAAAATTGAGAGACCAGAGGTATCACACATCCAGATTTCAAACTATACCTTAAAGTCATAATAACTAAAATAGCCTGACAATGAAAAAAAAAACAGACACATAGATTAATAGAATAGAATTGAGAGTCCAGAAATAAAACAATATTATATAGTTAATCTAGGACAAAGGAGCCAAGAACATACACCAGAACAAGAATAGCCCCTTCTTTAAATGGTGTTGGTGAAACTGGAGAACTTCACACAAAAAAATGAAAGTAGATTACTCTTTCACACCATACAGAAGAGTAAAATCAAAATGGGTAATAGATTTGGATGTAAGACCTAAAACCATAAATACAAAGACAAACATAAACAAGACACGTCACAACATAAGCTTTAGGATTCATCTTCAGCAGCAAAGAAAACAAAAGGGAACATAAATAAATGGGACTAAATCAAACTGAAAAGCGTCTGCACAGTTAAAGTAACTAAAATAAAGATGTCCTATTGAATGGGAGAAAATATTTATACCATAGATATCTGACAAAGAACTGATATCAAAGATCCACAAAAAACTCTTAGAACTCAACAGAAATAAAACAAATAACCCAGAAATGGGCAGAACAACTAAACAGACATTTCTCCAGAGAAAACATACAGACTGAAAACAGCCACAGGAATATGTCATCACTTATTATCCCTTTATTGTCCCCATCACTTACTGTCCCCTCAATTTCCAACAGCAAAAAACAAAGTCCCCCGAATTGACTGCCATGGAGTCAAGGAGATTACCTAACTCCCTGTGGCAGGATTTTCCCAGTGCTGACAAAATACCAACCCAGGTCTCCAGAACCTAATCTGGAGAAAACAGAAAAAGACGGGTCAGCTCACAGAAGGACTCTGAATTCTCCCAGGCTAAATCCCCAACCCTCTCAGCTGGTACCCCCTCTTTGGGGGTACCAGCAGAAGCTCTGCAAATCTTCACCTATAGGTGAAAACACAAGGTTCTCAGTGTCATCCTAGTAGAAAATGAATTGGCCTGGACTCCAATTCAGTATGGTTGACTACAAAACCCACCCTAGCCTTTTTCTCCCCAAGAGAAGAAGGAAGCAGAGGATGAGGCCTGGGGCCTAGACTGCCAGCAATCCTCTGAGGGGCCCAGGGTGCTAGGAAACCACACCCACGCCCCAACATGTAGGAGCTACATTCCCCCACCCACACTCCTATCCACCATGGCAAATGCCTCCCAGAAAAGTTGCTGCAGAAACTGGGAGATGGGGAGGAGGAGTTGTCGCCCCCAACTAGGCTGAAGATAGTCACCATCAAACAACAGGAGAAAAGGAGTCAAATCTCATGCACACGCCACTCAAAATGAGGAGGGCTGCTGAGCTCGCCAAAAGGAAATACTAATAACAATATCCCTTTAACTTCCCAGACCTTGAAGCTGTTTCATTGCTATGCATTTAAGCAATTTGAATTCTCCAGATTTTTTTAAAGATAAAACTAACTGCACTGTTCCATTTCGTGGTGTTCATCTTCTCTCCAAGCTGCTTGAAGTAATTTTGGCAGTGTGATTATGTTCTCTGGGAAGTATTTCGATGGAAAAAAAAAGACATTTGCAACCCTGTTTTCGAGGCCACAGTGCACTGCTGCACCCCAAGCTCAAGTTGATGCCCTGCAGGGAAGGCAGGCAGACACCCTCGCCTGTCCTGGGACTGCACAGGGGTTTGTAGCTGTGCACCCCCTTGACCCACTTCGGTGTGTCAGCCCTTTCGCTGAGGTCAGCAAGCCCAGCCAGAGCTGCACCCAGGCCAGCCTTCCCAGGCTCACCATGGACATGAAAGGCTCCCTTGCTCCAGCTTTTTCAAGTCTGAAGGTTGCAATTTCTCTTTTGCAAATGCATCCTTCTCCTTCCCTCCATGAAGAGCTACCTACCCCTACCCCCACTCCTCCAACAGAAACAGAAAACCAGTTTTCCGGCAAGCTGAGATGCTTCTGATGAGAGACAAGCTTCTTTTGCCCTCAGCCTGAAGGGGCTTCCCCACGGAGCCAGTATTTTAGTTTGAAAACAATTTCTTACCTGAAACATTTTTCATAAAACATGTTTTGCCAAGTTCTGCATTTAAAGGTCTGGAGCAGACGCTGAAGTGGAGAGGCTCCTCCCCCTCTCCCACCATCACCCTGAAGGAAACCTCGGGACTGGACGGATGCAGCCGCGTGGTCTCATTCTACTGTTGCCCGTGCTACTCAGAGTGGGCCCCAGACCAGCTAGAAGGGCTCTCCTGGGAGCTGGTTAGACACACACAATCTCAGGCCCACCCCAACCTCTGTGTCAGAATCTGTCCCTTAACCCAGGGAGGTTAGACAGACCACGAATGAGCCATTTTATCGCTTTGTAAAAGTTAAATATTCACATACCTACACAACAGCTAATATCTCACCTTTCACTTTCGACCCTAAGACTATGATGATGCTTTGCAATCTGATAAAATGATGCTTTCTACTCCCACCATCCTCGGAGCTGTTGCAAAGTAGTCATGTGTCACTTAACAACAGGATGTATTCTAAAAAAGACATCTTTGCACAATTTTGCCATGCAAAAGTCATAGCGTATTACACAAACCTAGATGGTATAGCCTAGTGGCCAGTCTATAGGGGCCTCCTTCCTATATTCAGCCCATCACTGACCAGAACATCAGTAAGTGACATGACTGTGGTAGAATTTTATTCAGAGTTCAGTTGACATGAGGACTAGTAGAACATGTACCAGCATCTTAACAGGGATTGTCTCTACTTGGGGAATGCTTTTCTTATTTGATCTACATTTTAGTTTTCAAATTTTGTGCATTGAACTCTTTTTTAATCACAATAAAAGGCATAACTTATATAAAAGCAAATTAGCATGTCTAGATACAAAATAATTAAACCCTGGGAATGCAACAGTGGCTACAGTTAACACTATATTTCATTTTTGAAAATTGCTAAGAGAACAGATTTCCAAAGCTCTCATCACAAGAAAAAAAAAATTGGTAATTTTGTATGGTGACAAATGCTGACTGGACTTATTGTGGAGACCATTACCCCACACAAACACAAGCCATTATAATATTTCACACCTCAAACTAGTGTCATGCTCCATGACAGTTATATCTCAGTTTTTAAAAAGCCAGTGTATGAACACCCTCAAGGATGTCCTGTTGCGTTCAGCACCTGCATAAACAATCTAGACCAACCTGTCCAGTTCTTCCCCCTGGTAAATGGTGACCTTTTCCCAGCTGTTCACCCTCCTGACTACTGTTCCCCACTTCTCCCTTGTGCTGGAACCTTGAAGAGAAGCATCGTCCAGCTACCAACAGCTTCAACACTGCCAACATGCCTACCCTTCCACCCCTTAGAGAGAGATGCCTGACCCAAGCTTCAGGCTGGCAGCTGCCAAACCCAGGATGGAAAGGTAGCCCTTTCCTTAAGAGAGCTGTGCAAATACACTCCTGAAACCAAGCACTACTTGGGTAAAGAGCGTAGACCCCAAACACTTACCATGCTTAGGAGCCAGAGTAACTCAGAGTTTCCCACTTGTATCCAGAAGAGTGGACAGGCCCTGGGGACAGGAATTGAGCAAGGCAGCAGCCCCAGAGCCAGCAGCATGAGCGAAGCTGGCTGGGCGAGGTTGAGAAAATGTGACTCTCAAAAACATTGGGTTGTCAGAAAAGTCATAATGCATTTTTGCTTGAAAAACATTTTTTAAAAATACATCGTGATTTTTCTGACGACCCAATAAACACTGGTTGGAGCCAGGTGTCTCACAACCCTGGCTGCACATTCAGTCACCTGATGATTCCTGTAGCCAGTCTCTACCCCAAACCAATAATCAGGGCCGGGGTGCTGGCTTTGGTGCTCTTTTACTCCCAATTAACCCAGTCTCGGCTCAGGCTGAGAACCCACAGTCAGGGTCAGCACTGATTATCTGGACAGGTACAGACAGTAAATACTGCACTGCTGTGAGCCACATGGGTTCTGTCACAATCCCTCTGCAGCTGGAGTGAAGCAGCCACAGAGGACATGAGAAGAAGAGGCAAGGTAAAACTTTATTCACTTTATAGCTCATTATATTTTTTTATTTTTTATTACTGTAATAGCCCATTGTCTGGATGTACCACAATTTACTTATAAGCTAGATTTGCAGCCCCAGAGCCATAGTTTGCAGACCTGACCCACAGCAGAGATTGGTAGACTCTGAGCAAGGATAGGCACCCCCAGGTCAACAAGGCCCATGCGAGAGTGTCCGATTTGATGGGCGTGGGGTGAGGCCCAGAAATTGCATTTCTGAAACGTTCCCAGAAACTGCTGACACTGTTCTGACAAATGTTGGTCAAGTCATTGAAAATTGTTTTTACCCCAAACCTATCCTGGGGTGGACCTGGTACCCGCCAAATGCTCCCAGAGCACCCGCCTGCCTTCACAGGCAGCTCCCCACACCTGATACCCACACCTAGCCTGGACCAGTCCCATGAAGCACTTGATCCTGTATCAAATGAGTTTGTTCCCCACATTCAACTTAAATAAGTTGCAATTCCAATGTCCTCTGCTGGAAGGTCAAGGGCAGACCTCCCCAGCTGGCAGCCCCGTTCAACGGGCCTGTCAACCCAACATCTACGATCCCCATCTCCCCATACTTCGCCCTCCCAGGTGGCTAAGATGTTTTCAGAACACAGAGCCTCACCCTCAAGGGTGAAGTGAGAGGAAGGACCCTGAGACTTCAGCAGTAACAGCAACTGTAAAATTGAACAGGAACAACATTGGGAGTTAGTGAACACCGGATTTTTTTAAGACTGTATTTTAGACCAGGTTTTGGTTCACAACAAAATGGAGAGAATAGTGCAGAGATTTCCCATATGCTCCAATATACCCCATTTGTATAGTTCCCCCAAATCTACAGTTTACAATATGCATTAAGATTCCTCCAAGTCTTTTCATGACTGAATAACTCATTATATTTTTTATTTTTTATTACTGTAATAGCCCATTGTCTGGACGTACCACAATTTACTTATCCTTTCCCCTACTGAAGGACATCTTGCTTCCAAGTTTGACCAACTATGAAAACTCTTATAATCATCTTTTGTGTGGACTTAGTTTTCAACTCATTTAAGTAAATGCCAAAGTACACAACTGTGGATCATATGGTAAGAGGGTGTTCGTTTTGTAAGAAACTGCCAAACTGTTTTCCGAAGTAAATGTACTGATTTCCAACCCACCAGCAATGAATGCGAGTTCTGCTGCTCCACGCCCTCATCGGCAGTTGGTAGTGTCCGTGTTCTGGGTTCTGGCATTCTGGTGGGTGTGCGGGGCTATCTCAGCGTCATCTTCATTTGCAATTCCCTGGCTCCCTGATAACCATATGGTGTGGGGTATCTTTTCCTATGCTTATCTGTGTTATCTTCTTCAATAAGCATCTATTAAAGTCTTAGGCCCATGTTTTATTTTATTAAAATATTTTAAAATTTACATATACTTGCCATTAATTGTAATCCCCATGTATTCCCCATCACCATCTCACCAGTGCACCATCACCT
>JAGFMF010011442.1:243490-271883 GCA_019455555.1 Galemys pyrenaicus
CAACAACAACAATAAAGACACAAAAACCAAAAATGAAAAGAGAAGGACAAACTGGGGACACTTGGTGGGGAGGGAAGAGGAAGAGGGTGGAGGGCAGACGGGAGCACGGGGGACTGAGGTGATGGTGCACTGGTGATAAGGTGATGGGGAATACATGGGGATTACAATTGATTACATGGGGATTAAATATATGTAAATTAAAGGGGAAAAATAAATCTTTAAAAATAAATAAAAGGGTTCCCCATGGCCGCCGAGCAGGAGCCAGGCGAGCCCGGGAAGGGAAAGCCCTTTAAACTTCTAGGAATCTTAGATGTTGAAAATATCCCCTGTGCCCGGGATTCGATATTATATGGTTCATTAGGATCTAATGTGATTGGCCTGGGACACTTTTTGTTAACTAGTAGGATTAGAAGATCATGTGATGTTGGAGTAGGAGGATTTTTCTTGGTGACTTTAGGATGCTGGTTCCATTGTAGGTATAATTATGCAAAACAAAGAATCCAGGAAAGAATTGCCAGAGAAGGAATTAAAAATAAGATTTTGTATGAAAGTACCCACCTTGATCCTGAAAGAAAACAAACCAATGGCAACAGCAACAGCTGAGAATCTCGGGCATAGAACACCCAAATACAACGGAAAACCTACTTTTTATGTACCATAAANNCTTCAATCAAGTAAATAATTT
This sequence comes from Galemys pyrenaicus, assembly GCA_019455555.1. Lineage (NCBI taxonomy): Eukaryota > Metazoa > Chordata > Mammalia > Eulipotyphla > Talpidae > Galemys > Galemys pyrenaicus. The sequence continues at coordinate 244,176 of JAGFMF010011442.1, forward strand.
ATGTGAACTGTATTTTATTTATCTACTGCCAATGTCATATAGTGGACTATGCTAAGGAAAATGTTTCCTTGAACAAGTAGATGCTCAGCACAAATGACAACATCTCAAGAAATAAATGTCTCAATTAGAATTTCAAATAAATAAATAAATAAATAAATAAATAAATAAATAAATAAATAAATAAATAAAAGATAACAAAAGCTTAGAAGATTATAACATAGATAAAAATTAAAGGATTATATCCTCAGCATATAAATAACTTCTATAAATTTACAATAGAATAACTAGAAAAGTATGTAAAATGAGAAATACATTTATAAAAAGATGTTTAAATTCACTATTAAAGAAACATAACACGCACAAAAAAAAAAACCTGTAAATATTTATGTGAGCTCTGAGCCCTAAAAGCCCCTCTTTTGAGTCAATGACTCTTTAGCCCTGAAGGAGTTCCTGTCCATTCACAGAAAGTTGCTGTCTGGAAAGGAAGCATTCTCAAAGTCCAGCTATTAACAGGACATTCTTTTGTGCTTGCAGCCTACCCCAGGTTGGTGGGCAAGTTAAGAACAGACCCCAGCTTAGATAAGCTCAAGAGAAGTTATTGATAGAACCACTATGGTCCCTACATTTGTTATAACATGTGGGCTATAGTGGGAGTTAGGTTTATAGGAAATGGAGGCTGAGGGCATGTCCGGGACGGTATGATGAATATACATGACAAGCCTAGGTTTTGTCTATGCCTCCTGCAAGACTCCAGGCACACAGATGTCCAGGGCTCTTCTAAGCGCACAGTAGGGGCTTAGTAGATATTTTTGAGCAAATGACTAAGGAATGAATGAATGGATGCCCTCACTCCAAAGCCTGTTTACTTCCAATTAACTGCTTCTAGGCAAAGCTGTAGGCCAGCACAAGCTCCTCAGGAAAGAGGATGTACTCCTTGCCTCCCTGTCTGGTGGTTTCTTTCCTTCCTGGTGCTTTTGCTTTGTCCAAGAGGAAACTGAGCGCTTAAGCATGTCTACTGGGCCTGGGACATTGCTGGATCTCAGTGGCTACTCTACTGCCCACTACACCAGCATGAAGCAGGGATCAGGAAAACATCAAAATTCACATGCTTGAAGAAACTCTGCAAGAAAGCAGACATACCAAGACAATTCCAAACACCACAAGTCCCCAAGAGCAACTGCAATTAAGAATATCAATTCCTTCATTCAGTTTCAGCCAACTCATAATGAAGCGTAAGTGCCCAGTCCTGCATCATAAATGGGGGCCACCACAGTGTCCCTCTGCTTCTTTTTTTTAAAAAAAGATTTTATTTATTTATGCAAACAAGAGCTGGAGTACAGGCCAGAGTCCAGGGAAGTGAGAGGATTCACCAGAGACAGAGCCAGGAACAGAACAGGCAAGACTGACTGAAACACACTGCTGAGGGGAGCAGCGGGCGAGGCAGGAGAGGCCTGCTGCGCCATGTGGGTCCCCTCCCTGACCGGCGGCAGGGATCGAACTCATGCTGCAGTGGCTGCGGTCTGCTTTATAGCACATTGCTTAACCCACTGCGCCACCAGGGAGGCCCCCAACCCGTGCTTTTTAAAAGAACATTTTTCACTCTAAAAGCAAGTGCTTTGTGGTCTCAGACCCAGGTGAGACCCAGTGGCATCTTCTGCCTTTTGTGGCCCAGTTTTCTAACCTCTTTAACTTCTTAGCATGGCCCTGCAAGGCAACTCAACAGCCCATGCAGCTCCCCAGGTCATGATTCTCTTCTCCATGACCCTTCACACCTCCATGGGGGCTAAACCACATCTCTTTGAGGATGAGGAAAAGCTGGGTTAGTGAGAGTGGGGACAGAGGGGGAGAGAGGAGTGAGCAGAGAGATGCATGAAACAGAGGGAAGGAAAGGTGGTAGCCCCAAATGGGATGCCCCAGGAGCTCTAAGTGGGTGGTAGGACCACAGTGCGGATTTGACACATGCAGGGAACAAGACACACAAGCAGCTGTTTTGCACATGTCACTTTGATTTATCACAAGCAGATGCCCCCATAACTATTTCTCCAAGCACTGTTGTTCGTGGGCTTGGCTACCCAGTGGGACTACCTAAGAAACCCAGACCCACCCCCAGTGAGCCTGACCTAGTGGCTCTGGGTGTGGCCGAGGTTTGAGACCTGCTGACCCAGGGCTCTTCCACCATGCCAATGGGCACATATGCCGGTGTAAGGGGAGGGTGCAGAGAGGCTTTGGGAACAGAAAGGGAGAGGTGAACTATAGGAAGGGAGAGAGGAGTGGGAGGAGGATGTGCCAGGGAACGTGGGTCAGAAACAGGGAGGTTCGGTAGGACAATACGTACTCATCAGGTGAGAAATAATAGGTCCTCCTGGGCTTTGTGGAGGTCTTTCATGCCCACAACACCACACAGGTGCTGCTCTGGTGGTAACCAAGCAAGTTCCAGCAGACAGACCTGCATGTGGACTACAAAGGTAACCTTGGGACAAAATACAAAATTGGCCATCCCATGCACTAGGACACTGGGCAGTGACCCTTGGAGGGAGGAAGGAAAGTGCACAGTGCGTCTCCTGTGCCCAGAGCTTCCAGGTGCAGTGAGCACAGGCAGCACCCCGAAGAGCTGGACTCCAGAGCAAACACACAGAACTCCCAAGGACAGTGTTGTTATCACAATCCTGGAAAGTCATGGGAGTCTCAAAAAGGAAAAGGCCACAGGGGAGTCCCAAATTCACTCACAAAGCAACACAAACGAGACCCTGCAGAACCAGCACGTGATCATGAGCCTTGGTGCAGAGGGACCCTGAGTCCAGTCCCCAGAGGAAAGCACAGCAGTGGCCTTTCTTTTCCACAGTGTGTGTTTGCTTAAAAATTCAGGCACCCAAAATGTGCCTGACCTGTCCATGAGGGTGTCCATCACGGAGCTGTTTATTACTGTGAACCATTGCGAACAACAGACTGGACACATAAACTGCATGCAAGAGATCTCTTTGTAGTATAAAAATGTAGTGAAAAATATTTTAAATGTATGATGTGTGCACTCATGTGTATATCATACTTGAATACAAAGTTTATCTAAAAATTGCTTTTATAAAGAATACTTAACAACATAGACAATATGAGCTAAATTTTAAAATATATTTAAATTTTAAATATATAAGCAAATGTGAGAAAACCAACTAGCAAACCACAAAAATAAAATAGCAGATTATCTGTGGATAGTAAGATACTAGCAAGTTTTCTTATATTTATTACATTCTGTGGTACAAAGATTCAAATTTCTACAGATGATGGTATCAATTAGGTAGGTGGGTAGGTAGGTAACTGAATAGATGATTGATCAATCGATCGACAGACAGACAGATAGACAGACAGGATGATGACAGGACTGAAGATTGGAGAGAGACAGAGGACATCTATGGATAGTTGAAATGTTAGGGGAGTCAAACCCTAGTTATGTAGGCCTCAGTTCTTTGAAAAGTATTTCTGTGATCTGTAATCCCTGGGGCTCCCCAACCCTAGGCTGTAGCTCTCCAGAGCTGATGACACACACAGATGTTCGGAAGGGCTAGGACTTCTGTCCCGCAGCTCCCACCTGCCACCCAGCTCACCATGACCAGTTTCTCTCCCTCTAGAGGTGGTGCAGGCCCCTCCCCGCACACCCTGCTTAAGGTGCTGGAAACGGTGCTGTGGCCCCACACACAGATGAGGCCCTCACATTGGGGTGACGCTGAGGCAAATGGTGCTGCTTCCACAGAGGCCAGGAGCCAGGCGCCACAGCAACAGGGTCCAGGATGGGAAGAAATACTCTCAAAGCAGCTCAGAGTCACTCCAGAGGGTGGCGCAGATTTGATTCATCTGGTCCCAACAAGGATCAGCTCTTTATTTTTTTTTAAAGATTTATTTATTTATGCATACAAGAACTGGGGTACAGGCCAGAGATGCGGGGTTGGTGTGAGGAGAGACAGAGTGGGGAGCAGAACAGGCAGAGGGACTGAAATACACTGCTGAGGGGAGCAGCAGGCGAGGCAGGAGAGGTCTGCTGTGCCACAAGGCCTAAAGGGTGTTTACAGCCAAGCCACAATAAAAATCTTATCTAGAAGCTCTGACACTGGGCCCCCAGGGAACCCACAGCTGGCACACTGCTGTGCAGGCAGGCCCGGAGAAGTGGAGAGGCACAAGTGGAGAGTCAGAATCGACTTTGAAAGATAAAAAATAACTGAATAAGAACTAAGGCCAATCCAAGAATTGTGTGGAAAATGTTTGAAACGAGTAATTTGAGAGATGACAAGGTGAGGCGTTAGAGCACATGAGGAAAACAAACAAAAAAAAAATATTCCTGAACAGAAAAAAGTAATCACCTAGATACATGAATCAGTTTTTAAGATGAATTAAAAGCAAAGCACAATTGGGTTGCAGCGAGATAAGGAAGAGATTTATCACACTTTATGACACTGAAAAATAAGTTAAGCCAATCTGAGGCTTGTAGACAGACCCTCGCCCATGCTGGCATTGCTGGACTGTGAATTCCTACAGCCTTTGGAAATCCTCAGTAACTGCAGAAATGCACACACTCAGACCAGTGACCACACCCTCAGAATTGACCCCACAGGAGAAAAAGCACCATGCCTCAGACATTTCCACACACAATGTGGAGCCTGGTTTGCTGAGACCTTGCTTCCCAGCCTAGGGTCAGGCAGGAGGAAGCTGGAAATGAACTGAAGTTCTGCAAAATAAAAAGATAAAACTATTTGAAAAGAGAAGTGGTTAGATAAATTGTGCTCTATTCGTTTTCTGGAATACTAAGCAGCCACCAAAATGAATGAACTAGATCTCTATCTGTGGTCTCAGTGGATGAAGCAATGTACTGTTAAATGAGAATAGTTTCCTGAGTGTGTAGGACACTCCCATTTAGTAAGATAGAAAAAAACTGATAAATGATACTGAGGCTAAGTGGTTTAAACGGTCTCAGGCCCTCAAGTAAAAGAGAAACTTATCTGAACATTTTTGAGATTTCCGGGCCTTATCAGCAAATGGCCCAATCTGAGCAAAATAGAAGCTAACAACCTTGAGCTGAGCTTCAAGGTCAGCAGGGGACTGAGAACAAAAGGGGCTGCCCAGGGGCGGAAGCTCTCCAACAGGAATTCTGAACTCCAGTTCAGTGAAGGAAAGCCTCTTCACAGTTCAGGTATGCGACCTAACCAAAGAACTCCACATTTCTTTGCCCTCTCTTTTCAGTCAATAATTGAACTCCTTTCTTCTCAACCTGGTCTTCATTTCCATTCTTAATCAGGGGAGCTGATATGGGTTTCTCTCCTACCTTTTTCCAGTTGATTCTCAAGTGAAGATGATTTCTCACCTCGAATACCTGATGTCATTTATTGACCTAGCCATGTCCAATGAAGAATCCCATTGCTCAGTGACAATCATGTGAACCTGTTTGTAGGTGCGTGGAAAAAGACATGGAAGGATACATACAAAGCTGCCGGCAACAGTTGCCCTGGTGAGGTGTGTGTATCTGTAGGGATAATAAAATTTTAAGTTATTTTCTGGTTTTCTCCACAACTCCCACTTAAGCCCCTTGGACCCCATTTTAGGTCCTGTAGTCTCCTTAATATTGTGTCCCCTTAGCCCCACCCCACACCTTTCTCTTTTGTGAGTCTCCCCAAAGCAGATTGGAAGAGCAGAATGGCAGTTTGCAGGCTGCTACCGCAGGACACCAGGGGTATGAGGTGAAACAGAGAAGCTGACTGCTGGCCATCCTGGGCCACTGGGCTCCATGGGCTGGGAAAGTGCCCTTTAGAGGGGTATTTACCGACAAGTCTGTCTGATCCTGTGGGCAGAGATCAGCTAAGTCCCGCCCTGTGAGGCCATGCAACCACAAACCCAGTCCACCAAACCAGTGGGCCTCTGCAAGTGTGATTGTGATGGTGACCCCATGCTGACCTTCTGAGGAGCAAGATCCCTACCTTCACACTTAAAGGAGGAAAAGGCAGGCCTAAAGTTGGGGTGACACACCCCCCAGTTTTCATGAAATGGTCAGTCCTGAAATCCTCTCAGACCCTGCAGAGGCATCTTTGTCAAGGTCATCTTTCCAAGCTTAGTCCCTCTTTGCAGAGGTTTCTGATGAGATCGTGGGGTGCTTTGTGCAGAGAAGATAGCCCTCCATTATTATTATCATCTCTGATATAGAGGAATTGCCCTGGAACCAGAGCCCATCAGCAGCTTTACCCACTCCAAGACAGCAGAGCGCCTGCCTTCACCACAGTAACCGGAAACAGCAGAGTAAATTAGTCACAGGGGAAGGCTGTGGGCTGAAGAAGGTAATAAAACATATTGACACTGGCAAGAGTTAATTAAAGCTTTTACAAGAGTTCACTCACAGAGGGCCTGTGAGTTCAAGCCAAACCCCGAAAGCACGGAGAAATTAAAGAAAGTCACACTCACCCCCAGCCCAGACATTTATGTAGCTACTAAAAAGCTATCTACAAATAATGCAAGTTTACTCTTTCTTTAATGACTTAATTCAAAAAAGCAGAGTGTAAAAGATAGTGTTCCTCAAGCCTCCAGAATGAGGCAAAATCATTCTTGAAGACACACTTTTTTATGGAACATTTTAGATTTGGGCAGTAAGGAAATAAATTCGGCAAAAAAAAAAAAAAGCTTCTCTGGTATGATCATTCATCCTCTTTCTGGGGATTTGGCCATGATCCCAAGCCCTGGCGGTCAGTGGAGCCAGCGGACCCCAAGGTCAAGAGGAAAGTTACAGTGAGGACCTGAGATTACCCGAGCCAGCATCTGAGGCCTGCAAAGGAGAGCACACCAGGACAGGAATGAGTGGCCACAGTCCCCAGAACCTGGCATGTCCAGGGTCCCCTGGGCTAAGAGCTGTGTGGCCTCCCTAGGGGTGAAGATAGTGACATCCTCTGGCTAGAAGATGCTTCCAGGCACATCCCAATAGGACACCGAGACCCTGGCTACCCATTTATTTTATGGATAATAGTACCTGAGTTAATGTGTAAGTTTAGACTAGCAATTCTCAAAATGGGGTCCTGATAAGCCACTCAGTCTCCCCTGTCAGAGACTCCTGAATCACCAGTCCTGAAGTGGGGCCAGCCACTTGGTTCCAACAACCCCAGGGGTCAACTCACTCCGCTCAATGCCAGCATGTAAATAGACATGCCTGGGAAAGCCCATCACTGGACCCAATACAGAAGAGGACTTGGTGACAGCCAGAGAAGATGGAAAGGCAGGTCGCAGGTAGTGGGCTTCCTTCTCCTGAAGAGTTTAAACAGAGGCCAAGCAGCCATTCACTGCGCAGAGTGGAGTTCCTGGAACAGCATCAGCTGAAGTGCAGCTTACTTTGCAATGTGCAAAAATAGCAAGATAAATGGATGACTGGAGGGGTGGATAATGCCAAGGAGAAGAGGTAGTCATATGAATGTCCACTGGACAATTCATTCAACCTTACTGAAAAAATTGGACAATTTGTGTAATACTGTATTGCAGGAAGACATCAGGTAAAGAGTTGAGTTTGGTGGCCTCTCTTTGATCCTAGATCCACAGGTCGCTGATATCAGGTGATAATGGACACACACAATGATGTATAAACCCAGCCACCCTTGGTTGGGTCTAAACTAGAGATGCCCAGAGGGTAAGTGCCTCAGCAGATTTATCTGCAAGAGTAAAACTGCTCAATAAGGATGAGACAAAACTGAGGGGACAGATAAATGAATCTTAACTCAGCCACACAGAGAGGCTTTGCTCCAGAAGACCAAGGCAGGTCTGGAAATTTTACACAGGAGTCACAGAAATGAATGGTAATGAAAGCCAGTGAAATATGTTGTCTTCAGTTCTGCAGCAGTATCGAGCCAAATGAATGATGCCTGAGTTAAAGACGCCTGAGAGATGATATCTGGGGTCTTTAATTAATGCAGGAAGAAGTGTCATCAGATGCAGAAGAGGGATGGAGGCAGAAGTGCCATCTCCATTCATTCAATCCAGCAAGCATCATGTGAAAAATGAGAAGAAGAAACCTGTAGGAGGGAACCTGCAGCCACAGATGGGTGTGTCATACCAACAGACAGGTGAGAGAGGATTGGGGAGAGCTGTGTTCCAGGGCTTCCTGGAACCTGAGCCTGGGAGACTGTAAAATATTCACCCCAGCTCCACACCCAGATCCCCAGAATGAGTTTTCGTGAGGAAACCTCATCTTTACCAAGTTGGTGCTCCTGTTCTGGTAAGCAGCTACATCAGAACCCAGCGTCCAAAAGTATCCCACCCCAAAGTCTGCTGTTCCTGGAGGGAGGTGCTCTTGGTGCCCACCCACACCCCAGCTTGCAGGGTCCCCATATATGATGGGAGAATACCACAAGCCCTGGCTCTGAGTGAGGGCTGCCTTACACCACTGGAGCGCCCCCCTGCAAGGACCCACAATGTCCTCGCTTTAGGGGACTGACTCTGAAACCCCAGAGGCCCAGTGTTGACCTTCTAGTCCACCCTCTGTCAAAGTGGGACACAATTCTCACCAGTCTCTGATGTGGCAATAAACCCAGACCGCCCAAGAGGAAAGCAGGAAAGACCATAACGAAGCGCAGGAGTGGGCCACCAGCTCTTGCCTGGGCGTGGCAGACTGAAGAACAGGGAAATTTAACGCTGGAGCAAGAGGAAGCTTCTGTGTGCCCCAGCCAAGGCTGTTGGCCTCAAGGTGCTGGAGGTGAGTAACTGGAGTAACCGTGTGACTGGTTGGGGAAGCTTATTTGGCTTTCTTCCCTAGTTGGCACTTAGTTGAACATGGGGACACAAATTGGAGAAGCCGGCTGTTCCGTTGCTGTTGCTGACCGCTCCTGGCCGTTGGGCTGGTTGCTACAGACAGCGCCTGTGGTCTGGTTTCCTGTGCCAGTGCTGCAGGGTGCAGGCCAGTGTATGGTCAGTTATCTCTCACTGGGATCCCCTCCAAGATATGCTGTATGCATCTCAACCTCTGCCTCAGGGGCTGTTCTGGGGAGCTCTGTGAGTGACCATTCCCAAGGGGTAAGAAGGAAGTCAGTCAGGTGGCGGGCACACCCTGCGGGTCTCTCCCCCCACCACCCTCCAGGGCCTGAGGAGGGCCAAAGCAGCAGCAAAGGGAATCCTCTCCTACCTGACACATCCTGTGGCCAACACAATAATGTCCCCCAGAGATGCCAGCATCCTACCCTCTGAGGCCCAATGCCATTTTGCAGAGAAAGCAGGATTGCAGTGACGAGGGGAAGGGGAGATACCCTGGACTGTCCAGGTAGACCCTAAGTATGATCACGTGAATCCAGAGCAAAGAACCTGGCTCTAGTCAGAAGAGAAGACAGGTCAGAGATGCCTTCCCTCACAGCCTCTGCATTCCCTGGAGCCTCACCGGGAGCCAGACCAGGCTCCAGACACCCACACATAGGGGTAAGGAGCTCAGAAGGTGCTAGGTCCCAGCCTCTGGATTCTCCCAGCTGACACCTCAGGCCTGATGGAAATGAACAGTCTCCACAGGGGTCCCCAACCTGCAGAAGGCACAACACATCAGTAGCAGACACTTATTTGTTTGCACTTCTGCGTTGCACAGTGGCTGTCCCAGGAAGGGAGCCTCACTTCTGCAGATGCCAGGTCCCCCAGGGTGAGGTCCATAGGAGTTTGTGAAGGACCTGAAGGACCTGCAGTATCTTTCCACTCGCTGGGAACCTGCACTTCAGGCAGCTTTGCAGGTCAGAGAGTGTTTTCCCAGGCATAGAACCGCACTTCCCAGAGAAGACCTTCAGCTGCTGAAGCCCTACTCACTGTCACAGGGAGAAGATGTGGGGACTGGAGCAACTCCAAGAACGGGGAGGGGAGCAGCGCCAGTGGTACCTGAGCTGGAAGTCCAAGCTCTCAGCAAAAAGCTGGGAAATAAGGACTCAAGCCAGGTGGTGCTCATTTTTTTTATCACAGCGCCACCACGTGGACAAACTCTCCCACACCACCAGCAGCTGGACAGAACTGTTTCAACTGCACCTTAAGAGAAATAGAAACACAGAAGTGGCTCTCTAGGGGCAAAGGTGATACCAGGCCGCTGCTGGATTGTGGAAAAGTCCAGGTTCTAGGGCCTCTCTGGTGGCGCAGTGGGTTAAGCAACGCACTATGAAGCAGACCGCAGCCACTAAAGCATGAGTTCAATCCCTGCCTCCGGCTAAGGAGGGGACCCACATGGCACAGCAGACCTCTCCTGCCTCGCCGGCTGCTCCCCTCAGCAGTGTGTTTCAGTTCATCTGCTTGTTCTGCTCCCCACTCTGTCTCTGGTGAATCCTCTCACCTCCCGTGACTCTGGCCTGTTCCCCAGTTCTTGTATACATAAATAAATAAATCTTTAAAAAAAAAAAGTCCAGGTTCTAGGAGGAGGGGCTCAACATCCTCTCAGCCTTCAGAGAATTCTGAGCATCAATCACTATGACTAAATCATTAAAAACACCATCATGAACTTAACATTTACAAATACCTGGTGTGTTTCAATCCCCTGCAGTTACTATTCATGTCAGTGCTGAATTTTCCACTAAGTGCAGTGTCCCTTCTTTAGGTTGACACACCCAAGAACCGGGAGGGGGCAGCGCCAGTGATATCTGAGCTGGAAGTCCAAGCCCATGTCATTTTGACCCAACTCCAGTGGCCATGACCCCACTGGCCTTGGATGGCTCTCTGGAACCACAAGACACCCCTGGCCATTCCTGCCCTGGCCTGGAGTGTCCACTTCTCTGAGTAGCCTGGCTGAGAATTTCTGGTGAGAAGTAACACTTACCAGTGCTCATTGCACCTGGCTGGTCATTTTTTCTAAAAAAAAGTTAGAGTTTGCACTGGACTTTACTCACGAGTGAGGCAGGAAGACACAAAGAGTCCCGATGCTGCCCCTGAGAAGGACTGTACTGTGCTGTCCCTTCCCCTGGACCAAAGGTGGGACCTATGACTTGCTTCTTAACAATAGAATAGGCCAAAGTGACAGTGGTCACCTCTGTGATGACTACCATGAGACTAGCCCATTTCCTAGACATGGTCTCTCCCTTGCTTGTTTTAAGGAAACAAGCAGCCACCTTGGGAAGGCCCACTGGCCAGGATCAACCAGCCAGGAAACAAGGCTTCCAACAGCAGAACAGCTTGAAAGTGAATCCAGCACCCAGTAGAACCACAGGCCTGGCTCACACCTGGAGGGCAACCCGGGAGCCTGGAGGCAGAGAATTGGCCAAGCCAAACCCCCACTCACATCATTGTGAGATAATAAGTGCATGTTGTTTTAATCTGCTACATATGTGTATGTTTGCTATACAGCAAAAAATGACTAGATATACTTCACTGGCTTTTCCTTTCAAAGTACAAAAGTGATTCATTATGGAGTCGAGTAACCCCAAAAGCAGGCCTGCCAGCAAACTCACACGGCGTCACTGTCTGTGCCTGAGAAATGTCTTTCCTAGTGAAACTTGTTGTGTTTGAAACAGCTGTGTGCCCACCTCCCAACATCTGGGGCCCCAGAGGTGGAGCAGCAGAGGAGAAGCAGCAGAGGATAAGCGAAGAGCCCAGACCCATGTTACCTGAGCTGCGCCTCCTCTCGCACCCTGAGGGGGCAGAAAAGAGCTCCACTTGCCACTGCCAAGTGGAATTTCTGAATTTCTCAGGTCAGATGCACAACACTTCCAACCTGCATGAGTGAGCAGTGGCAAACTCCCCAGCTGCATTTGACTGGCCTCAGAAGCCCTGCTGCAGAGGTGCTGGCAAAACCAGGCTGTAGAGGGAAAGGTCTGGGGGCCTGGCTATGCCCTGGCTGTGCCCACCTCCCATCTGAGTTCATTCACACCCCTCAGAACCAGCGATCCTGTGTAAGAGCCCTGTCTTACGACCAGATCATGGGCAAGTCGGTCTTCTCATGGTGGGATGACAAGTGGTCAGGGTTAGCAGTGGGCACACTGTGGAGGCCTGAAAGATGTCAAGCATGCAGTGGGAAAAGAAAGCATGGAGGGGAGGGGGGCGGTGGGGAAAGGTTCAATGAGTGCTTCCCAAACCTTAGAGACCAAACGTCTCCTGGAGAGTTTGTAGAAACAGATGCCTGGACCCCACTTGCAGCCTGACTCAGGTCTGGAACCCAAGAATCTGCATTTCATGCAGTACCCAAGAGATGCTGACTTTGGCGGTGCCATGCATGGAAAGCTAGATGAGTGAGACCAACAGAGCCCAGCAGCTCAGGTATATGCCTTGAGTGGAATAGAACACACACAATCACACATACAGACATACATTCAAAGCCTTTCACCCACACTCACAGAAACAAACACAGACACATACACAGATGGGCAGGCTCCAAGACATGGACACACAAACTACACACATGTACAGCATACACAGACACAGATACATGCATGCAAATGTACAAGCCAGGCTTCTCCAGAAAAACAAAAACAATATTCATGGGGGGTGGGAGCAGGTAGCCAGATATCTTATCATAAGAAACTCCAGTTTCTTATCATAAGAAACTGACTGATTCAGGGCCTCCCTGGTGGCACAGGGGTTAAAGTCTCAGAGCTACCAAGCTATTCCCAGCCATTTCATGGGTTCAATCCCTGGCCAGGGAGGGGACCCACATGGCGCAGCAGACCTCTCCTGTCTTACCCGCTGCTCCCCTCAGCAGTGGATTTCAGTGGATCCACCTGCTCTGCTTCCTGCTCTGTCGCTGGTGAATCTTCTCAAGCCCCACACCTCTGGGCTACCCCCTAGCTCTTGTATGCACAAATAAATAAATCTTATATGCATATACTGACATTTAAAAGAAACTGACTCGTACATACTAGCGGCTGAGAGGTCCAGGCTCAGGAGAGCAGATAGTATTGTCCAGTCCGAGTCTAAAGACTGAGAAGCAGGAGAGCTGACGGTGGTGGAAGTTAAGTCTAGTCCAAATCCAAAGCGAGAGAAAACCAGGTTCCAGCTTGCAGCCAGGCAGAGAATTCAGCAGGGTCCCCCAGGGCAAAGCCTCCACTGGATGGCGCAGGTCCTAACTGAGCATCCTCAAGTCCAAACAGCCCAGGCAGCACCTGCCCTGGAGGCCCAGGTCTCCTTTCTCCTTTCTGGGAACCCCCAAGCCCTGGAGGGGTGAAGCCACCCTACAGCTAAGACCACATAGCTCCCTTTATCCCAGTCCTGAACACTAACAGTGAGGAAGTCCCAGATGCTCACCACAACCTCTGAAGGGGAAACTGAGGTGTGGAGGGGCTGTCCCTCACCTAAAATCACCCCAGTGTTAAGAGGCAGAGCCAGCCTCACCCCTGCCACCTGACTCCGAACCCCCTTCCTGACCTGTGGGAAGCGGTGAGAGGACACTGTCAGGGCACCAGGCAGGAACTGAACTTCCCTCTCCATTGCCAGCTCTGAGACAAAGGTGGGAAGAAATCAACCTCATCTTCCAATCTAGTGCGGACACCACGCAGTGGGAACCTTCCTTCTATACCCAGTTTTCCTGCCCAGGGTGGAAGCCAGCTCACCCCAGCTTGCATGCACTTTAAGGAGAACTGAATCTTGGTCTGGAAATATATATGGTTTCTGCTTCTGAACATCCCTGCTAATATTTTAGTGCAAGGTGTCTTCCTGTGTGTTTCCAGCATGGAAAAATCACAGATTTGTTCACTGTTCTCAGTTCCTCCTCCTCCCGCTGCAAACAATCACTTCTGGAAACTTTTTTAAAGGAAGCGGTTGATTTGTAGTGATAGATGTCGGGGTGAAGAGCTTCTGCTCAAATGATTCAGTAAGAAACCACTACCTTCCACTCCCCCAGCTCAGCCCCAAGGCAGCCCCTAAACCGGTCCGCCCCTGGGCGGATTACAGGGCGGGGCTCCCAGCACTGGGTCCCCAGCGCTGGCCCCAGCTCTCACAGTGGCTCCCGCCCCACCCTGCGTGCAGGAGCCATGCCTCGGGCTAAGGTGCTGCTCGCCTTCTGCTGCCTCATCCTGAACACCTTGGGGACTCCTTCCACAGGTAAGAGGCGGGCTCTCTCCATGTTTCCTGCTCCCAGCAGACTCAGGCCATTCCCCAGGTGCTGTCCTGAGGTTCTTGGAGGCAGCTGGGGGTGCCTCAAGCTTCCTCTTCTCAGGGTCCCCAAGGCACACTCCTGGCTGCCAGTCCCTGGGGCTGTGTGGAGGCTCAGGAGGTGCAGGCAACTCCTGACCTCGCAGCTTTGCAGAGAACAAGGACCAAGGACGGAGGGCCAGGCTGTGGGCTGCAGCTGCCCAAGCTGGTGCGGTACCTGGGAAGCTGCTCCGTTTCCTGCACTTTCAAAGTCTGCCTGAGCGGTGGGTGGCTCAGGAAGTGTCCCCCAGAGAGGCTCATTAGAGACGGAGCACAGGCTACTAGTGGTTAGGCAGCTTCTAAAAGATGGCCCTGTCATTCCTGCTGTCCTGTCACTTGACTGGAGGGGTCAGACAGCTCCCATTCTTACTGCCCATCCAGCAAGGACCCAGGAGAGGCTGCATTCTTCCCTCCTACCTCTGACCAATAGGGTGGTCAGTCAAGACCAGGGACAAGGGGTAACCCCAAGCCTCTCAGTCCATGGAGCAGTAACACCCTGTCGTGTGAACATGGGATGCTGAGTAGTAACGGCTCTGTCTCGGGTCTGGAGCCTTCCTGGTGAGTGCTGCGCTTGGGGCATGGGGACAGGACTGATGCCTCCTTTTTCTCAAGACATTTTTGTTCACACGGTGAAGCCTCACAGAGGCCTCTCCACCAGGCCCTGTCCTGATCAGACACCTACTGTCTTACTTTGCCTACCCAAGGGAGACCAGCTTGAGGAAGCTGGATTTTCAGGCCAAGGAAGTAGACTTCTTCTCAAAAACTTGGTGAAGGGTCTCCAGAAAGATTTGGGGAGCTTGGGTGAGAGACAGACTGTTCATACCTCAGTTTTCCCTTCCTAGATTGTGGTGAGCATCTGGGGACCCAGGCCTGGGATAAAGGGAGCTGTGTAGTATTAGCTGCAGGGTGGCTTCACCCCTCCAGGCTTGGGGGCTTCCCAGAAAGGAGGGAGGAGACCTGAGCCTCAATGGGCAGTTGCTGTCTAGACTGTGTGAACCCACATACCATGGGCTGGTTGAACATGGGGACATGTAGGGACAATGACATCCCAACAAGGGCCTCAGAACGAGGGGCTCAGTAGCACTTCTGTCTGTGGTTCAGCAGGGATGGGGACTCGGCCTGATGTGCCCCCATGGCTCCCATAGTCTCTCCCTTGCTTTCTCTGAGAACAGATATGGGAACTAGGAGGTGTTACAGTGACCACAGGGTGGAGACAATTGGGCACCTGACTTTTCCCCATGCTCAGGCACTAAACTGCACTGACCTAAATGCAGAGTCCCAGCAACTTCCCACCTTGAGCCCTTCAGAATTTAGGAAATTGCCACATTGGTTTCCTCAGCCTGTTTGTCTTCGGTTGAAAATGAAAAGCCCCTGTTGCTCAACCTAACTGTCATCATTCCCAGGAGGCTCCACAGGCTGCAGGGTCACGGTCCACCCCCGGCCCCGGGCCAGCCAAGCTCGCTGTGGCCCATCACATTACGGGGCTACCTGGGCAGGGCCTCTGGAGGGCACTGGCCATCACTCCTTCTACCTGCAAGGTGACATGGGCTTCATTTACCAGAGAGCACTCAGAGCAAGGGAGGGAGGGTTCACGCCATCCCTACATCCTGGATACTCCTGGAACCGAGTCCCACTGACCCATCCTCTGCTTTTGAGATTTCCCTGTCTAATGGGAGACACACATTTGCCCTCTGAGACTCCTGCTGTAGCCATGTTGTATATTTGATATATGTGCTCGTGATTACACTATTTCACACCATTTATCAACAAGAGCTTCTTGTGTATTGTCTCGTATACTCTCACCACTACACTGTGAGGTCAGTAGCATCATTCACCCCATTTTGCAGATGAGGACATGGGAGCTCAGAGAGATTGAGCAGCTTGCCCAAGGCTGCACAGTGGCCAGTGAGGGGCAGGGCCAGGACTTAACTCATGGGTATGTCCCACTGGGTGAGGCAGGACACCCAGCATCCTGTTTTGTCGGGGGCACATATGGCCACACAACGACAGCCTATTCATTACTCAGACTTCCCAGAACATGGCGGGGCGCCTCCCCAAGCGCCCAGTACCCCACTCATGACAAGGGCTCGATGACACTGGATGGGGAAACCCAAGCAGCTGCCTAGAGGAAGCAAGGCTGATTCCCATGCACACTTTCAGTCTTAGTGCAGCTCGCAGATCTTGTTACTCACAGGACCCAAGATGAGTCTGGTGCGTCCTACTGCCCAAGGGGCTAGAGCTCAAGCTGACCCCCTGAGCTGTGCTGTTCCCTAGGACAGCTGTAACTGGGCATCTGTTGGGCTCCCTGCCATCCCACCCAATTACTCCACAGGCACAGCACACTGTCTTCCAATTTTTCTCTCCATGTCTGCCCATCCCACAATCTCTTACCATCTGAGCCATTTTTTCAAGACCAGCTAAAGAGTCATTTCTTCCCTATGAGCACTAAGGGGGTCCTTTGTAAAGACCCCTGTTCTGGCACTGGTCAGACAGAGCCTACAGGGGGCTGTAAACCCTCCTTCCTTCTACCGCCATTCTGGCCACCAGTCCTTGTGAAGGGATCTGCCTACTCCGGTGTGTTCCAGAAGCTCTCTGGTCCTTTCTGGGAGCAAAGCCCCAACTTTCCTCCAGGTGGTAGATGTCCTGTGTGTCCAGAGGCCAAGCTCTGCATGTTCCCAGTTTTCTGGGAAGCCAAGTTGGGGCAGGCAGAGCAGGCTGGGAGGGAGTGGTACTTGTTCTGAAGGATGTCACTCCTTTCTGAGCCCACACGCCTGCCTTCATCATGCTCGTTCCTGTGCAGATGTTTCATTTCTTCACACAGACCTGCTTCTCCGCCCATGGCTCTTTCCGTTTGTGACACTGTGCATCAGTCTGAGTCACAGGGGCCCCCTTTTCTTGCCCCTGCTGCCAGCCCCTCGGTGTCCCCTCAGTTCTGCCTCAGACTCCACTTCCTCACTTCAGTCACTTCCATGTTTCCTCACCGGTCTCTCTACCCCACTCTCCCTCCCTGTACCCAGCCTCTCTCTGTGCAGTTTCTCCCTCCCAAGAAGCTGCCCCCCAGCTCTCTGCCACCACCCCCACCATGCGTTATCTTGGCATCACCTATGGCGCTTGCCAACGAATACTCCTTGATGAGAAAAAAAGAACACGATCACTGATTTTGATTTTTAATTTATTATAATTATTTTTTTCCATGACCCCTTATTCGTTTGTTCCCTCAACAATCCTACAAGTGAAACCATCCAATATTTTTCTTTTTCTTTCTGGTTTATTTCTGAGCGTAATCCCTTCCAGCTCCATCCATGTTGCTGCGAATGGTATGCGTTTATCTTTTTTGATTGCTGCATTCTTCAGGGGAGGAGGAGGGAGAGGGAACAAAATGGGTGGGAAGAGCACAAGGGACTATGATGATGGGACACCAGTGACTTGGTGGTGGGAATTTCATGGGGACTACATCTGAGAGGAGAAAGTATACACTGTACAAAGATGAAGAGTGATGTAAAATATATTTAAAAAATAAAATTAAATTTAAAAATAAAAATAAAGAGTATGGTCACTAGAAGCAGTGGAATCTGGGTTCAACCTCACCCCTCATGCCCAGGGGCTGCCTAGGAAGGGGCAGAGCACCAACCCTGCAGAGGCTTTCCGAGAGTGTGCCCTCCTGCTCCCCAAATGTCCTCTGGGCATCACAGACTCTGAGTCCTTTGCTGAGGGTACCGAAGCTGTACTCGGGGCAGGAAGGGCTGACTCCCTTGCTCAGCATGTGCTTATCTGGCTGTGTTTTCCCCTGAAGGAAACACATTCTTCACGGTCACACTTTCCTGTTAATTTCTCCTGAGTAACCAACAACTAGATTTACTTTCCCACTTTGTTTTCTATCAAGAATGGAGCTCTCATTGTTTGTTCAGCCACCTGTGCTGGTGAAACTTCCGTGCCTTGAAGACCACATTTTAAAGAACTTGTAGCTCAATAAAAGCAAACCAGCACCAACATTTCTCATGACCTTTTCTGATTAGGAACTAACATCAGACATTTGGAAGGGACATTCCTCTGAAGTTTCACAAAACGTAGTTTCACTTCATTTTCTAGATTTTGTCCAATTCTAGTGAAATTTAATACCTATTATTTTAAAACAGTTATGCTTTGTGATTTCTAATTTGTTTTACGCTTCTGTATTTTTTCACACTTCCTCCCCCAAATAGGTAAACTTATATCAGAAAAAGCAGTAATTATAATTTTTACAAAGAAAAAATAGCCAGTGAGTAATCCACTTACCTCTGATGACACAAATACACTGAGGAATGAGTCCCTCTCACATGGCAGATTCGTCCCTCCTCTGCTGCATAGACTGACAATAAACAGAAACCAAGACTTTTGCCAATACCACTTTGTGAAAACTAACCACACTTGACGTCCTGTGGTCACCAGCCAGGAACCCAGGCGCAGTGGTGGCCCAGCCCCCACCCGTGGTGGCCAGGGACCCTTACCCCAGCACCTGTGTGGGAACCATCTGGGGAGCCTGGACAAGGCAGCCAGCTTCCCTGGGCTGACCCGCCCCCCAACCTGGCCACTGTGCTCAGTGGCCATTTCCGTCTTCAGAGAACCTCAGCCAGCTTGTGTGGGAATGACACATGAGGGCTGGGTTGTTGCACAGAGACTCCCAGAGGACACTTGTGGGAGACAAACTGAGGATAATGCGGGCCAGCAGATGGTGGTGACTGTTGGGAAGGGCCCCAGTTACAGTCTTCGCTGGGGATGGAGGGCCGGGCTCTGTGGGTGACTGGAGCTTGAGAGCCTGGAAAAGGAATCATGAACTTTGTCTCAACGGCCCCACTCATGAAGGAGACTCATGACAGAGACAGTAAGACGCCCCCTCCACTCCACCCTCCCACCAGGGACTTCCCCCAGGGTCAAGGAACTTAGAGACACACGGCTCTGCCCACTCCCAGCCTCAGCAGGGCTCTCACATGCACCACGAGTCGAGGTTCTAGGGAAAGCTTTGTGCTGACCAGCATGGCCATGGTAATAGCCCTGGCGCCCTCACTCTGAGTGGATGAGATCACTGACACCAGAGCAAGTCCTCCCCGCTGAGGGGAGCTGTGGCCACTGTGATCTAGGTCCAGCCCTAGGGACAGTCCAGCATGCTTGACTGACCCCAACCCTAAAGCTCCATGAAGACTCTGTCTCAGCCTTTGTGCCCACCTGTAAAACTTGTCCTCTCTCTGCACCTGCAGTGCTGTTCTCATGGGTTCTCAAGCACAGCTGTGCCTTAAGGTGACAGCAGCCACATAGCACACAGGCACTTCCCCGCTGGGGGCAAGTCCTTGTGCATTTCAGGTTTCCAGTCCAGATTCAGTCAGCCCACACAGGCCCTATCTAATCCGAACTCTAGTTTAAGGTCATTTCTCTTAGCTCCCTCTGACAATCCCTGTGAGTTGAGAGCTCAGTCCCAATGGGACATCCCTGATCAGCTCCCAGGAACGACGTTGCTATTAAAGCTCCCTGCTCTGTTGACTGTATTATGCCATTGTCCTCCCTAAAATTTCGATTTTTTTCACAAACCAGACAAGCAATTAGAATCAGTTCCCTGAAAGTCTGCACCCTTTGCCATCAGTATCTTCCTCGACAGCATGTGTCTACAACCCAGATCCACCTGTGTTGCCCCAGTCTCAGCTATTTTGGGAGGGCTCTAGGGGATATGAGAGCCACAGGCCAGCACTGATCTCTTCATTCTTCACCATTAAGTCCGGAAGCTTATTTGGTTAGGCCGCTGCTACCCACACTGGGTCTCACTTCCTGCTGCTTCAGGGCCTCATTGTGTTCACCCTCGCACCAACTGAATGCTTGCACCCATGTACTCCCTGTGGTCACAGCTCAAGGAAGCAGAGGGCATTATCCAGAGCAAAGCCATACATGGGACCCCCTGCATGGATGCAGCCTTCCTACCTGCATTGGCAAGAGCCAGCCACGGCCACATGTGGCCACTGAGACCCCAGAACAGGCTGTGCCACTGAGGAGCTGAGCTTTATACTCAACTTAATGTAGAGAATGCAGTGTAGTAACTTAATGCAGTGAGTGTAGAGTAGTAATTTAATGTAGTGAAGAACCAGATTGGTCAGCACCTGCATGCAACAGCTCAGCTCCAGGTCATCTCTAGCATGTCATTATTTCAGGGAAACATGGGAGAAAGTCTTAGTAAAAAGCAATAGACCACTCCCCCCAATTTATTTATATTTTCCCTAAAATTTAAAAATCTATTGTTTTACTAGTCATTTTTGATCACTGCAGAACAACTGAGACAAGGAAACCTAAAGTCAAGCACCCATGAATCTGATAAGGCCGCTGCTATGGAGCCTGTGGGACTCTTCATACTATTTTGTTTGGAGGAAAATCCAGAGCTCAAAACCTGAATCAGCATAGCCTATGCTTGCCTGGGTGCCCTCCCCACATCACCACTTGGGTCCCCAGGCCCTTGGACTTCTTCCATGCCCATACCCACCACTTGTCTCTCAGACCCCACACAGGTCTGTGCAGTTGGCACAGCCAGACCCAGCATCCCCTGCTATGCACCTGCCTGCTCTCATGCTCATTTGTGGCATGTGAGCTCAGTGGCATGGCTGTGTCCCTGAGCTGCAGCACCAGGAGAGTTCAGAAGGGGCTGGCCAGTCTGTGAATTAGCTCAACGGAGGAATGAAGTCATGTGGTTCTGCAGAAAGAGACCTCAGGAACTGGGAAAGTGGGCACAGAAAGCAGAGAACAGAGTAAGGGGTTTAGGGCACCTGGTTCTGCCCCACTGTCAGAAACTGGATGATGTTCAGTATTGGAGGAGAAATCCTTCATGTTGCCTCCCCAATCTTTTATCCAAATCTGGGTCTCCTCAGAGCAGGAAGAACATGGAAGGGTGAGCAAAACCCCACCCTCTCTCCTCATGCCTGCTCCAGGGCCAGTTGTGTAAGAGAGTCCACCAGCTTAGGCCCACCTTCAGGGCTCCAGTCCCTTGTGGGAGAGACCTATGCCCCAAACAGTAGTGGGGAGCACATGGAGGGCTCCAGGTGCCAAGGCACTCTCAGGGAGTGGGGCCCTGGGTGAGTCAACCCAGAGTCTGAAAGCTGGGTAGATTCCAACCTGAATCACTGAGGACACAGTGGCCTCCTCATGAGAGGCAGGCCTGGGGTTACACACTTACTCGTGGCCTGTTTGTTAAAGCCATTCCTCCTAAGCCCCATCTGCTGTCCGCATCCTGTCAAGCAACCCAAGGGATGTGTCCAGGGTTTCTCTGACATGTTGGAAATGCAGGGTTCTGAAAGAAGCTGCAACCCCAGGGGTGTAGTTCAGGCCCACGTCTCACCATCACTTCTACCACCGCTCCTAATCCTCAGCATCAAGGATGAGCCACCGAGGACTCACAGTAAATACACTGGAAGAGGAGTAGGGAGCCAGGAGTGGGGGGAGGGGAGTGCTGAACCAGGACCCACTGAACAGAGGGGCATTGAGGTGCAAGGGGTGACTGCTGGACCCAGCGACCTACTGACACCAATGTTCATGTCTGGGTCTCTATCTCTTTCTTCCAGATTTCTGTTCCTACATCTTCCACACAGGCGTGAAGCCAGGATTTCCTAAAACAATAAATACCAACAACCCTGAAGTCCGCAAAGTGGCCAGGCTCAGCGTGGAGAGGTTCAACAACTGCACAGACGACATCTTCCTGTACAAGGAGTCCCACATCCACAGAGCCCTGGTCCAGGTGAGGCTCTGGCTTCTCAGTGTCTCAGGACAACCCTAAGATGCCAGGCATAGCAGCTCTGGTCTCACCAGGGGCAAAGTCGCCCAGTGCCCTGGCTCTGGGATGCAGATATGGAGGCTGACAGCAGGCCACAAACAGCCCACAAGCAGCAAAAAAGTTTCATCCAGAGTTGAGCAAGACCCTGCGTATCTCTGACTGAAACCACACTTCTTCAGGGGGCTATTACCTGCCCCTACAGTGTAGCAGGGTAGCACCCAGAAGGGCAGGGCAGGTGCAGGCAGCTGGCAGCGTGGGGTGGGAGGTAGGTAGGGGATGAGAGAGTCAGAAATCCTGCCTGATGGACCCAAACTAAAGGGCTATCCTCTGACTGGCCACTGCACCCTGTCATCAGGGCTGCCCAGGACCCACCAGCCTGGCCTCTCACCGGCACCGCAGCCCCAGAGGCTACCTGCCACTGCCCAGCAGAGCTGTGTTCCTTCACAGACTACACCTTTGCCCAAGCTGCTCCCCTTTGCCAGTACACAGACCCCTCTACCTCTAGATCTTCCCAAATGTCAGAACTTTGAAGTCACACATCCCTCCAGTGCCCTTTCTCCCAGAGGGGACCCTAGGGGTTGAGCCGGGCCTGGATGTGACCCACGGACACAGGAAGGAAGTCAGGTGGAACACAGATGCAGAACGTGACAAGACAGAATCAGGGGACAGCTCCTGACAGTCTGTGCACTAGCTGAACGCAGAGACAGGCCAGTCAATGCAGGCTGAATGATCACAGATATGGGAAGCTGGCTTGGCTATATACAGTCCGCACTCCTATCAGTGCGTGGTGTGCATGGAGGAGATGCTGGAAGTCCCACTGCTGGCTAGCAGTCCTGCATAAATGGACACTACTGGAATCACGGCATTACGGGCATCTTTGATCATCTTTACTCTTTTCGGCAGTGTATTTTTAAGAGCAGTATATTTCTGGGGTTAGAAAGGCGACATGATATGATCTAATTCTATGAGGCTCCCACGGAAACAGCCCAAGTGCTGCAGTCCAGGCAGACCCCAAGGCCTTCGCTCCCGAGATGCTCACTCCTGCAGGGACGCCTCAAGAGCAGAGGCTGTGCACATGCCGAGGACTTTGGAAGGACAGATGAGAAGCTGCCCCCTTTTTGAGTTTGAGGATTTTATTCACTTAGCATCAGTGGGGCTGAAACTAAACATCTTCTCCAACTCCTCTGAGACCACAAATGAGGAGGATGAACCAGGCTGCTGCTGCATCCAAGTAGAGAAGGACTATTTGGAAATTAAGGGAAATAGTAAAACAAGACAAGACACCACTGCCACCCGGGACAGCCAGCACAGTGCAGGGCTCTGTCAGGGCAGGAGGGAGCAGGCTTTCCTGGGGTCAAGGCAGCCCCAGGGCAACTCTCCTCCAACATGGAGCTCAGGGAGAGATGTCCTAGAACAAGACAGAAAGCCTGCCTCTTGCCTTGGGAGGGAGAACTGGCTCTGGGGGCAGGAATAAGGAGTGAATAGAGGAAGAAGACAGGAAGGGGTTGGGGTCTAACCTTAGGTTTCCTTCCTAGAGCCCTCTTGGTAAGTTTGGGCATCTTTACCACCTGCCGCCTAATGGCAGAGATGCTGCTGGCCCCACTGTCCTGTACAGAATAACCCAGGCCCACCGCTTGTTCTCTTTAGATAGTGAAAGGCCTGAAGTACATGCTCGATGTACAGATTGCCAGAACTACCTGCAAGAAAAACAAGCACCCAAGTCTGGACAACTGTGACTTCCAGACCAACCACACTTTAAAGCGGGTAAACAATGGGAAGGTCTTGCCTTCCCACCCTCACCCTACTCTCCAGGACTTTGAGAAACACCCTCTTCATCGCTTCTCCAACTGCTGGTTCCGTATCTCACACCCTAGGCCAGTCCTCCAAGCGTGGTCACCCAACCTGACTCACTCACTCCCTGAGGGATCCATTCCAGGTTTGGGGTGGGGAGGTTAAAGCCAAAAAGCTTTTCTATCTTTCAGAAATTATAATCTATGTATATGCACACATGCAGGAAGTAAGCAAATGTGGCAAATTTAATAATTTGAAAATACAGGTGAAAAGTATATATTGTTATTCATTCAACTTTCCTGTAGGTTTGAAATTTTTCAAAACCCGGGGCAAGGGAGAACTCAATAAAGAAGACAAACACACAAAGGCCCACACGTACACACGTGTCCACATGCACACACACGAGCAAGCACAAGCGCACGCAGCCCCAAGGCAGCATGTAGGAGCCCACCCTGGGGCTGGTGGGTGGGAAATAGCCCCTGTGGCAGGCTCCAGTGTGTCCTTCTCTGTTTCAGACTCTCAGCTGTTACTCTGAAGTCTGGGTCATCCCCTGGCTCCAGAAGTTTGAGGTGCCAGTTCTCCACTGTCAGTGACTCCCTCCTGTCAGCGAGACTGCAGCTCCGACCAGCCATGGACACGTGTGCTCTTTCCTGCCCTCAGACATGGCTCCTCTTGGGCCTTCAGAAATAGCACCTCCCAAGAGAGCCCACTGCGGGCATTCTGGGTTCATTACAGAGCGGCAAGATGGAAGGTGGCATGCCCCTTGGCTAGATTAACCAGATCATGTTTTCTTCTAAATTTTACTTAAGCTTTTCACATAGATTCAGGGTCTGGGCATACAGGACTGGGTCCTCCAGCAGGAATTCCTTAGATGCTCGGCCCTTGAGGGAGCCATCCATGTGCCCCTTCCCTGTGTGCTGGGGTAGCTGAAGAGGGCCCAGCCAGCCATCCTTTCCTGTGAATAATTGCTGTACACTGGGGAGGGGGACCAAGTCTGATGTTGAGCATCTTGACCTTTTGTGGGTGAATAAAGTAATGAATAAAGAACTGGTTTCCACTGTGGTTGGATGGAACAGGGTCGTTCCTATTTGTGTTGAAAGCCATGCCCAGTTTCAGCCACAGAAGAGAAGCCCAGGAGCTCACAAGGCAGCCTCAGAGGTCTTCGGGCTGCATTCAGACAAGAGAGGATCCTATAACCTGCCCAGTAAACAGAGGTCCAAATGCAGAGGTGCCTCATTTTTGACTCACTTCTCTCCAAGTCCTCTTCAAACTACACAAAAGTGCAAAATATGTCGTTTTCTTTAAAAAGCATGGACTTGATAATTCATAGGTAATAGAAAAATTTGTATTAAATGTGAATTAAATGGCAATTGATCAATATGAACAGCCCAGATGAATTACCTTTGGCTTTCTTCAGTGATGAGAGTTTAACTGTAATTCCAAATCCTCATTCA
The DNA here is from genome assembly GCA_019455555.1 of Galemys pyrenaicus. Classification (NCBI taxonomy): domain Eukaryota; kingdom Metazoa; phylum Chordata; class Mammalia; order Eulipotyphla; family Talpidae; genus Galemys; species Galemys pyrenaicus. The sequence continues at coordinate 269,283 of JAGFMF010011442.1, forward strand.
TTTTGCTGTCTCGACTCACCTCCTTTATTTAATTCAGAGACAGGGCCTCCTATGCTACAAGACATTTAATATATTCCATAATTCCAAAGGCCACTGAAGGCAATCCTCTGATAAAGATAAATGAGGTACCCAGGGCTATGAACCTTTAATGAAATGGCGAGAGTCACAGAGCAGCAGACAGGCCTGGTAATTCAGCTCAATGACAATGCAGCAAATGAAGGGGAAGATCCTAGCTCTGATCTCCCAGCCTATAATCGTGCACATTAAATATGCAACAGAGCACATGAAGGCCTGGCTGCTTGAGAGTCACTTCAGCCATCTAACTGCAGGCACGTCAGAAATAAGGATACTCTGGAGCAAGCCTCAAATCCTAACCTCAAAACTCTCAGGATTGAACACACACAAAACATCTTTGGTGCCAGGTATTCATCACCCTTATACTGAAGGTAAAACCACCACCACAGAGGCCAATCAGCCATGTGGCCCCCAAACTCTAACCTTCTCTATGTGAGGGTCCAGTGGAAAGGGGTTGGCTTCTTCCTAATGTAATGTGAAGGCTCACTTTCATCCTCCACCCTTTTTCCCAACCTGTGATGTACTGTACTTCTACACATAATACAAATATCAACAATGCCTATGTAAGAAAATATCTGTCCTTAAATAACTCTTCAACCAGCCACGGTGAAACCAGATAGTAAAGAAAGGCTCACCAGCGAGTCAGCATGAGGCTGAGTTTTGGAAGTCAGCAGCTGGGGCACTTCTGTTGTTCAGAGACACAGCTACCAACCAAAACACTAGACAGTTTGTCCCTGCTTGCCAGATAACACTCCCTGTGGCACCAGGCACCAGGACTTGGTGAAACCACCACCTGTTCCATTAGCCTAACTGTGACCTCTGACACATTCACCCCAGACTCAGCTCACAGGAGCCCAACTGAGAAGTATCAGATGCAAACTACTTAAAACAGTCATGTGAAGCTGGTGAATGCCAAGCAGAGATGACATAAATTGGGACTGCCAACCCAATTTTACCTGTTCTTTAAAAGATATCAGCTTTATTCTGGCTCAGAAGGAAACTTCCATTATCTAATGTTACTGTCCCAGAGAAAATGTAAAGTACCCAGTATCCTCACCCCTGAATTATGACCCCCAAAAAAGAATTTTTTATTCAAGGCTTCAAACTAACAAAGACCAGTCAAAATTGTAACAGAATTTGGCTCTGGGCATTCCATAATTTCCCCCAGCCACACACTTCTACGCCTCCTCACCAGTGGTGTCACTTAAACACTCAGGGATTCAGTGTTATTACCCCCTGCCCAGACAGCTGCCAAGTAATGGCCCTCTTTAGGTTGCAGATGGACCCAGGGTGTGGTGAACGCCCCCAACTGCCCATGGGGACCATCTATGAAGCTGTAAACCCCACTAACATCCAGGCCAACTTGAGCAGCCCAGAGGTCTCTGATATGCAGCTATGGCCGACATCCAGGCTTGGTAGTGGCCACCCACTACCTAGAAACAGAGCCACATCCTAGAAACACCACTGTGCCTCTGTCTCCCAGCTTCCCCAGCAGATCCAGTCACAGCTCAGGTCCTAGAGCAGATGCATGCTGATGTGACACTGAGCAAGTCACTAACCCCAGAGACTCAATTCCCACCTGTAAAACAAAGCTACATCTCTTTGGCCACATTATAAGTTTCAGGTATGTGAAAATGCTTTCAAAACAACAGGTTCTGAACATGCAAGTGTATGTTCTCTGCAACATGAACTCTGCAAATTCATGTTGATAAAAATCTCAAAACGGGACCTCTGTCCTATAAAAGGCAATAGCTGACTCCTGGTGATAATAAAGGGGAACGCTTGGTGGCAGGACTGACACAGCAACCACACTGGGGGAGAATTCCTATACTATCAAAATATTAACAAGGATATAAAATAATGGAACTTCATTAATAAAGAATTAATAATCACACAATGAATTAATCATTTGATTTAATTTTAAAAGCAAGTTAGTAATTCACATTAGAGCAAATCCATTTGTTCACAACAAAAGCATTATCACTTATTTAAACCTAGTAAGGCTGTATTTTGCACTTCCCCAAACCAAATTGCCAGAAAAACACAGGAAACGACACTTTGAGATAGAAAATCAACAACTGAGTCAAAATCAAGACAGCTCAGCTGAAACTGTAAAAAGCAATTTTCCAGTTCCTTTGTGTCCATAAAAATTAAGCGCTAAAGCCAAAGCCTTCTGTTTGCTTTTTTTTATATATTTTTTTTATTTTCATATTTTATTAAGCAGAAAAGTAATTTCTAATATTTACTCAGATTTTTTATTCTATGTTTTCCCTTTAATTTATATATATTTGACAGCAATTATAATCCCCATGTATTCCCCATCACCATCTCACCAGTGCACCATCACCTCAGTCCCTCGTGCTCCCGTCTGCCCTCAACCTTCCTCCTCCCCTCCCCACCAAGTGTCCCCAGTTTGTCCTTGTCTCCTCATTTTTGGTTTTTGTGGCTTTATTGTTGTTGTTATTATTATTATTGTTCTTATTCCTTTCCTCGATCCTTATTTGGTTCCCTTATATTCCTCCTAGA